>CM068955.1:2549004-2573161 GCA_035128595.1 Eptatretus atami
GCAGTGGTGAGAGTGCATGCAGTGGTGAGGGTGCAGAGGGAGCAGGAAGTGGTGAGAGTGCATGCAGTGGTGAGGGGGCAGAGGGATAGGAAAGTGGTGAGAGTACATGCATAGTGAGGAGCAGAGGGAGAGGAAGTGGTGAGAGGCATGCAGTGTGGAGGGGCAGACGGGAGTAGGAAGTGGAGAGTGCATGCAGTGGTGAGAGTGCATGCAGTGGTGAGGGTGCAGAGGGAGCAGGAAGTGGTGAGAGTGCATGCAGTGGTGAGGGTGCAGAGGGGAGCAGGAAGTGTGAAGAGTGCATGCAGTAGTGAGGGGCGAGGAGTAGGAGTGGTGAGAGTGCATGCAGTAGTGAGGGGCAGAGGGAGCAGGAAGTGTGAGAGTGACATGCAGTAGGTGAGGGGCAGAGGGAGTAGGGAAGTGGTGAGAGTGCATGCAGTGTGAGGGGCAGAGGGAGAGAAGTGATGGAAGTGCATGCAGTGGTGAGGGTGCAGAGGGAGTAGGAAGTGGTGAGAGTGCATGCAGTGGTGAGGGGCAGGGAGTGGAAGTGTGAGAGTGCATGCAGTAGTGGGGCAGAGGGAGTAGGAAGTGTGAGAGTGCATGCAGTGTGAGGGTGCAGAGGGAGTAGGAAAGTGTGAGAGTGCATGCAGTGTGAGGGTGCAGAGGGAGTAGGAAGTGGTGAGAGTGCATGCAGTGTGAGGGTGCAGAGGGAGTAGGAAGGTTGAGAGTACATGCAGTAGTGAGGGTGCAGAGTGAGTAGGAAGTAGTGAGAGTACATGCAGTGAGCACAGGTATTGGTGAGGCAGTGAGTACAGATTGCAATGGAAATTGGTAAACATGAGGTATGTAATGGGAGACCGTTTTCGTGGATGATGAGATTATTAAATATGTAGATTCTTCATTCTGCAGGAAGGATTTTCGACAGAGGATTCTGTGTAGTTTTGAAGGAGCAGGAGTTAGGGACATTGAAGGAAGGGTAAACGACAACACCGCCAGGACGCGTCCAGAAACAAACACCGCCTGCACACTTCCGGAGACACACACCGCCCAGACATAAACACTGTCTGGACATGTCCGGAGACAAACTCCCATCCAGATACATCCAGAGATAAATACCCTCCGGACACGTCCAGAGACAAACCTCACCCGGAAACATCCGGAGACAGACACTGCCCGGACATAACCACTGTCCAGACACATAATGAGATAACCATTGCCCAGACATAACCACCGTCCGGATACGTCCAGAGACAGAGGAAGAGAGAGAGAGAGAGAGAGAGAGAGAGAGAATAGAGTGAGAGGCGTGGGAGGAGGCTGCGCACTGTATTGGGAGGGGATAGAGCAAGGATGGGACAAAGAGAGAAAGGACTGTGGGTAGGGGAGCTCGTATGTGATGCTTTATGAACAAAACACACACAAACACACACAGATACATGCTTGGCCGATATCGGCAATTTTTCAGGAATCGGCAGGTTGGAGTCAGTGTGATTATCAATTCCAGTACGTACCATATACACCCCAGAAACCTTGAGTAGCTTTCACTGAAAAACATCGTCACATTTAGAGAGACATTTCACGGAGATGTTCACAAATATTAATCTTGGTAAACAGCTGCGTGTGACGGGTGGAAAAAAATTTGGCTCGCTCATTAATAAACACATTAATACGGCAAACGGCTCGGAAATCAGGTGTTAGCAAATATACTTTGCTTTGAAACTCACAAAGAGAAACGTATAACCTTTGTAAAGCAAACCCGACAACCAATTGCTTTAGAAACAGGCGCGAGGATAAAGGAAAACCTGATGAAACCTCAATAAGATATGGGATGAAACTTTGCCACCACGGCCCCCATAACAGTATGCCATGCCCACACACCCACGGAGAGTCCCTTCAGATCCAAATATACCCATACGTACCATGTCCGTGTGTGCTGTATCCGTTCCTCTACCTTGTAGTAACTGTCGACTGTACATCCCGACCGAGACATGAACTGTACCACTATCGACTGTCTCGTGTTCAGTAAGTGGCGTAAGCACTCAAGCAAGCACTCCAATAGAATGCCTGGCTTGGCAAGCGATTACCAATTGCCGTCGATAAAAGTATGCACCCAGAAACGCCCAAGCAATGTCCGAATTGGACAAATGAACACTTTTTTTTTTTTAGCATCTAACTGCTGCTGAGTTTGGTTCTGGAGCTTAAATTTTGTAATTCAGCTTTGTTGAAGAGCTTCTCGAGGTTATGGCATGTGCGGAAATGAAATAAAGCCGTGAATGCTGGTGTCTCCGGGCGTTTATAAGCATTGCAATGAACCCAGCGATTCATAGCTCTGATGAACAGGCATTCGATAATTATCGAATGGCCGCAACGGATTATAATACGAGTGAGGAAAGTGAAAAACAACAACTTTATCGTTAAGAAATCGTTGCGGCCTATTCCAAGTCAAAGCATGGTTGAGCAGGCCAATAAAACATGGCGGCTTCAGACCCTGGTGAGGTAACTCAGGACACGCTTAAGACCCCAGAGAGTGAGGTGGCTGAGGACCATCTGATAAAGTAAATAATTAAATATGGCCGTTAATTATCTTCAAAAGGGGCGTTTTAATGAACCCAAACACCCAATTTTTAAGCATGCATGCAAAGTTTCAGGCTGCTAGGTTTTTTAGTTTAGGAATTATGGAGGAAACACACACACACACACACACACACAAACTGACATTTATTAGTGTAGACATATCCACTGCTGCCGCTTGCTTGTATTCACAGGAAATGATCGGAACTCAACACATCTCAGTCTCATCTTTGGATATTTCTCGTATTTCTATATTTCTGAGTCAATATGGATGCAGAAACAGCATTTATGGTTAACTATTTTTAAATTGCCTCTCTTTCATTTAAATACTGAAAATTATGTTTAAAAGACAATTTCACTTCCAGATTTCTCCAGTAACGACAGGTAAAAGTTCCCTGCCCGGGCTTACAGAAATGTGTCACTGAAAACACACAAACACATACAGAGCATGCGCCAAAGGCCTTGTTAGCATTCGTACGTCGTTTCAAAAGTCACACATAGCCTGAGAGTAAAGAAGAGGAGAGTTAAGACGGTAGTAAGGCAGGGGTCTTTTATCAAGGAGTAGTTAATGCATGGAATGGTCTCCTTGGAAAGGTGGTGGCAGCAGAAACAGTAGATAAGTTTAAATTAGAATTAGACAGGTACCTGGAAGTCATGGAGATAGAGGGGTTTTAGGAATCTTGAGCATTGATGGGTGATTGTGATGTCTGTGAGAAGGTCTCATCAAAGGATAGTTTGTGGTCGTATTGTACATTCTTCGGCATAAAACCACCTTCGCCCAGCCCAAAAAGTAAAAAAAAAAAAAGAATAAACCAAAATTTCCATGAGTATATGTACGGTAATAACTTTGTCCTCGATTTACATTGATTGTACTATTTACGTTTTTTCCCCACTTTAGCCTCGGACAAAGTACTGACAAATTTACTTTTATCACCTCGTAATTTTCGAGTTGACGCTTTTTTGATGGAGAAAAGGATTTAAATTTCACGCCAGCACACAAGGGGAATGGAGGTACGAGGGTAAATTGAGAAGTCCCTGCTACCTCACTTTACACTGCCTCGTTGAACGCCGATTCATTATAGAGCTCTTTCTTCCCGGAGAACATTTTTTACAAAAAACACAAAAAAAACCCAAAGAAAATTCATAACATGCAGCGCTCACCCAGTAAACTAACCCGCCTCCATTGCAGGAGGTGAAGGAGCAGAGTAGGAGCGATGGCAATTGTTCTTTTTTAGTGATGTTTGTGCGTATTAGCAAGTTGTCCGTGGATTCTCAACGGGATCAGGCTGGAAGTGGCAAAAATACATATGGCATCTATCATCGAACTGGCAAACTGGAAGCAACAATTCCCATTTATTCCCACGTCTGATGCAATTTAAATCTTCGACCGGTGGCGAAGTGCTCCATTTGAAACTGTTTGCTCCATATATGTAGCGTTTTGATGCCGAGGGTCCGTAATAAAAAATTTGCATCGGTGTCATAACCAGTGAGCAATTGGAAATTAAAAGTACGATGTTATGTTTCTCCATGTAAACTATGGTATAAATGACCCCTTTTCGGGCATCTTCGATGAGCCCTCTCTCTTCCAGGAACGCATCTTCAGCGTTAAGCGAGATATGAGTGTATTTATTAATATGGAAGAGGCAAAGCCTAGAAGCGAACGTACAATTCTTCTTACATTCGATGCTGCAATTTCCGGTTACTTCGACCTGGATTCGGGATCAGCGATCAAAATAATGTTAAATCACGATTAAAAATTATTTTTTGATGATGCGGGAGATATCTTTATTAAAATCAGTGGAGGAAATATACACCATGTCTGATATTTGGGTCTTTCATGTCTCCACGATGTCTTTATCTCCCGGCATGCATCATTCCCCATGACAAAACCGGAAGAAAAAAAAACCGGAAGAAAATGGTCATAACCAACGACACGGATTCCAAATTGCCAGGGTATTGTGTTGTTGTTGTTTGTTGTTTCCTATTCTCTCATGTGCATGCGTTAAGTATGAAGCTCACTACGTTCGCTATTAAAACCCAGTGATACTGCCGCACGTTTCTCATCCCACTCCTCACCCTTCATTCTCCCAATTAAAACGAAGTGTTTTGAGGATTTTATTCACCCCCGTTCAACTTACTCCGAAACGGAGGCGTATGGATTTTGTCTCGATTTTCACGTCCGTGCGTTTGTGTGTGTGCGTCCGCAACCATATCTCGGACATGCAAAGACCGATTTGATTTGTACTTGGCACAAATACAACACTGATGGTCTACATGTGCATGCCAATTTTTATTTTCGACATACGATCCAAGATGGCCAACTGGCGGCCATTTTAGCTGTAAAAAAAACATAACCGATGTTGAACACGTCCTCAACCATTTCTCGGACATGCACCTACCGATGTTGTTCAAACTTGGCACGCTGATAACGAGTGATGATTTACGTACGCACATCATGTTTTTTTGGGGATCAAATCCAAGATGGCCGACTTTCGGCACAAATTGCATGTATAAAAGAAGAAGAAATAAATGAAGAATTCCCTGAATGTTGGCAGGCAAGCCGCAGAACGACAATTTAGATTTCCACAAGAGGAGCCATTTAATGATTCCCCGAGATATGTCTGCTGTGTTTGATATAGGATGATGGATGGAATCAACAGGAAGTTGATTGAGAGATGCTAAATTCCATGGGAAGCAAGGGACTGTCCACAAAACATGTGACTCCATTTGGTTACTCCCCCACTTCCCACCAACGTGATGCTCAGTGACACTATGCCTGACCCCCAACCCTAAAACATCCATGACTCTGTGAATGAGAGCAATGTTCTGTTTTTTAAAATTCCGATCAGCTGTCGATCTGTAAATTAATTTTTAAAATTTTGGGTAAATCGGTGGCACCGACCAACTCGGTCAATGAGATAGCGTTGCCATTCAGTTCCCCCCAAATTTTACAAATTTCTCGTTGAACTTCCTGCTTTGTCCTTTTCAGAAATACCTTACATAGCTTCAAATAAATCATTTAACCGGCACCTCTGCCATTTTTTGATGTATTCAACAGAAAGCAAGGTCGTTCAAAATTGACCAAATCCTGTCGAGGTGAAGGGAAATCCAAGATGGCTGCGCCCGTGAAAACGAAGTCACGTGACTGTGGCTCTGACACCCTCCTCCCCTCCCTCGTGACACACTGGGGAAACACCCCGGCCCCACAAAACCCGAAGAGAAGCTGACATTTCGGATGTCAACCCATCATCATCTTTTTTTTTGCTTCACCGAAGGGTTCACTCCTGAAAAGTCATCGACTTCTCCTTGCTTCCCACTGCGGTTAACATAGCTCGATCAATGTCCCGTTGATTTCATCCATCATTGTACTTGTCCGCCAACGTAGATCGACACGAGCCTTCACCAGCTTTATTCTGATGTCGGAGAGTTGTGGAATTTCATGGCAGGTGCAGATGAGCCACAAACGCTTTCGGAATATTTATCATATTACACCCTTTATTTCATTACAAAGAATCACATTACAAAGGTAACCAGCATTAAACCGTTCTCCGCTCTGCTTTAGATCATGGACACAATACACAAAGACAAGTGCCGTTAAAACTCACGCCACAGCCAGGGATTCAGTTTTCAGGTGAAGGAAAAGGATCAAGACAAGTTTACAAAACACCTTTTTAACCAGTTAAATCGGTTAGTTAACATGTGCACGACCTGAACACTGGTTAATTCATCGGTTTGAAAGGATATGGGATTAAAAAGGTGATGCAAGATTAGAAACGTGATTTTGCCAATAAAAATTTTCCTGGAAATGTGACCTGTCAGCAAATTGCTGTCAGCATTCCTGCAATTTTTTGAGATGAAGGCTCGAAGGTTATCTACATGTTACATACGCAAAGGGAGGGGGTTGAAGGAAATTGATTTTTAAAAATAAAAAAACAACATAAATAAATAAGAGAACAAAGGGAAGAAAAATGAGGAGATTTGAAGAAGATAGGAATCTTGCTACAATGGAGCAAACATGGATGTCACCGAAACTCCAAAATTGACGTGTGGCGGAAATAGCGCCACCTTTGGTGGTAGCCAGTATTACAAATCATCTTGCTTGATTAAATACATGGAGGATGATATGTTGTGATCAATAAAATTTCTTTCAAAACTTATAAAGTGCATTTCCAACTCTGTGCCGCAGCACATTGCCCACCGAAAGTGGTCCGAGAAGGGTACTCCCGCTCGGAGGGCCCGCCAGTAGGTGTAAAGGAGGGAGTATATGGATGGGAAATATGGGAGGGAGGGTTGTGGGTGGAGAGGGTTTCTCCGTCACCTCCTTCTATGTACGTAATATGTATATGTCCCCATAGTTTCGTATTTAGAAATTGAAGAGTGAAAAATAATGAATGCAGTTCAAGCTGGAATTGCAATTTTCTCCGAATGACCAATCCCTGCACCAATTAAAATCTTGGCTGTGTCCTCAAGTGCTCGCTATATAAAGTACAAGAAAGCCAAAACGTGTTTTTTTTTTGCACTTTGCCTCATGTTCATTAATTAAATAACTCGGAAGAGTAGTCAAAGAGCATCTCATTACGTGTTACCTTGATACACTCTCTCTTCCTCACCACATTTTCCAATTAAGTTGTGGTTGGAGGCTCATACAGCATGTATGCTTGGGCCAAGTCCTTCATGAACCACATGTTCAGGCTTGATGTTCGACTGAAGCTGGCAAGCATTTGGAAATCATCTTGGCAGCTCCAGCAATAAAAAAACCAGACTTGGTGGTGTAATGGTTCGAGCGTCCTCTCTGAGTCTGGGAGGTCGGTGGTTCAAACCCCGGCCGAGCCATCCTAAAGACTTATAAAATGGTCCTTGCTGTTTACTTGCTTGATGCTCAGCATTTAAAAGGATAGAGCACGGACAATCAAGCAACTGTAGGATTTTTTTCTGCAATAATCTTTAGGATTGAAGGAGACAGACGAACCAGCAGAAGGTAACTCACCTACTGTTTTCAAAAGATACCGAGGGATCTTTAACACTCATAAGCTCATCCATGCAGTCAGACAACACACCCAGCTTAATATACATTTCAAGGGATGTTGCACTTTGTGATACCATACCTGCGAAGGCCCAATCTCATTTACTTTTGATAAACTCCTCCAGTTCCAATGCAAGCGCTCTCTCCGGAATATCCATAGAACATCATGAATTCGATATTTAAAAGAGGAGTTTCTTTGACCCAAGCAGGGAAGTATTCCACTTGGAGCCACTGAAATATATGTCTCCTCGAGGAACATTCAAGCAGAAAAAAAAGAAGAGTCCATTGTGCTGGCGAAAACTGCATTATCGATTTTGGTCCATGAGGTGGAACAGTTCAACAACACTGTGCTGTTTTAAAAAAAAAAACAAACATAAAATCAACAATCACTTCTGGTGTCCCAATGATCATCAACAATGAACAAATTAAAGTTAAAAAAAACAAAAACGACAATGCTTGTGGATTGGCAGTGATAGTTAACGTGTCGTGTAAATAATAAATAGCAGATGAATCAGGTGAGGAGAAACTACATTTGCTGTTGTTGGGTCACAACGTTCACACTTTGAAAGCATAACAGCAAATTGACACAACTGATCATTGTGTTTCGATCCACGCTCCACACAGAGTGTCGATTCTTCCAAAATGGCTTCTTGGCTTGGCATGGGTCTCCAATCCGATACAGGAAGGATTCACGGCAGGGATTTGTAATTTGTTCAGGATGCCGGCGAAAACTCGCGAACTCCACGAAGGACGCCGTATAGGATCTTTACCATCCACCAACTAATGTCAGCAAACGAGACGCCCGGTTTAACGTCCATGCGAGGGACGGCACCCACATTGATGAATCACCCTGCCTGTGAAAAACAAGGATGACAGTTGACAGCTGGGTCGGGATTCAAACCCAGGCGAGAGACGAGTGTGCATACGTTTCTATCTCTCTAAGGTAAAACAAAAAAATTAATTATTTTGATGTTATAATCGACTAAAAACGATGACATTTACAGTTGGTAAATATTCAATCAGCCATCACCTTTCCTGGAAGGAATATTCACACTCCTAACATGAGCATTACAAGGTACATTGTGCCTCCAAAAACTGCACAAGAGACTGGTAACGATGAAAATATTTCAGCCACAAATGGCCCATCAGTCGCTGAATGAGTCCAGAAAGTTTTTTTGGCATTTATCAATTAAAGTCAAACCAAAGAACTTTAAAAGATTTCCTCCTCCTGCCATTACCTCTTTTCAGGTGTTTCTTCAGTTAGCACCTGGTTCTTATTCACTGATGTCACACCCAGGCTTATCATGATGGTTCGTTTCGTTGATAAAATATCTACTTTCTTTGTTCACTATTGCAACAGATCTTCCCCTACGAGGCAGAAAGAACACTGGACGCCACGTTGTGATGAGGGCCAAACACAGGAAGCTACACACACAGTCAAAGTGAAGTTGGTTAGAAAGGGAAGTCAAGGTGGCAAAATTGAAGGCAGCAACAGAATTTGTCTTTGGGAAAAAAAAAAATCTTATGTTCCTTGTCCCGAGCCTATAGAGCCTGACAAATAGGTCAGGTAGCCGGATGAGGCCGACGGAAGACTCAGGAAACTCCCAGAACTACTTTCTAGTCGAGACCGACCTTCATCGGGTCTGTCAGGCCCAATAGAGGCAGCCATGGTTCGGCCGGTAGTTTTGTTTGCCATGGAGGGATGTGGAGGCCAAAGAAGCACTTTTCCACTGCCTGACGGACCTTCATTGCTCGTTACACAAGTGTCCCGTCGGCGTGCCGGCAGGAGAGAGTAATCCTCCGACAGACGACGTCGATGATCAGGTGTTGCGGTGATGCAAACTGTAGGTTGTGGAGACACCGACATGCAGCCGGCAAGTGTGGTCCGCGTGTGACTTTCTGAGGGAATAGTTCCTTCAGGCAATCCCCAATGAGGAAGGTAACCCAAATGACCTCCCTGCCATGATTCATCATCGTCCTGGGAAAATCGACGAATCGGAGGCACCTGGAAACAATCAGGGAGGACGACACATCGCAAAGAACATGTATTTTAGATCTGTTCACTTTATTAAAGTTGAGATAAAGGTACAAATTGTTTTGATTAAGGAAAAAGAAATGCGTTTCTGATAAGGTATCAAATTAATATATTCATTCTTGGCACACAACTATGACAATCAAACCTCCCTGCCCCCTTCCCCACAGCATTTAAAGGACAGTATTGCACCACAAATGTACCTTATCAACTTGGCACCAGTAAGACCAAATTCTTTCCGATAAGAGAAGCAAAAGGCATCTTCATATCCAATTTGAAAACCTTTAACTTTTCTCATTGCACTTTATGGTTACAAATATAAAGTTAATTGGAACGAGCAAAGATTGCAGATCTTTACCAGGACTTGTTTTGTGTGGTTTTATATCGGGAATGATGGATGACAGGAAAAAAACAATCAGGGAGGGCTACCTTCCTCATTGGGGATTGCCTGAAGGAACTATTATTTATCGGAAAACTGCAAATAGCTCAGGTGCTTCCAATTTCCTTTGATCATCCTTGAGATGTCTCTACAACTTGATTGGAGTCCACCTGTTGACAATTCAATTGATTGGATACGATTTAGAAAGAAACACACTTTTCTTTTAAGGTCCCACAGTTGACAGTGCATGCCAGAGCAGAAACTCTTCCACAAGTCCAAGGAATTGTCCGTAGAACTCTAAGATAGAATTGTAAGGAAGCATAGATCTGGGAAATTGTATAAAACAATTTATAGAGTGTTGAAAGTTCCAAAGAGCACAGTGAGATCCATCATTAGGAAATGGAAGGAACATGGGACTACCCAGACTCTTCCTAGAACTGGTCGTCTGACTAAACTGAGCAACCGGGCAAGAAGGACCTTGGTCAGGGAGATGATGAAGAACCCAATGACCACTCTGACAGAACAACAGAGTTGCTTGACTGAGATGGGAGAACCTGCCGGAAGGACAACAATCTCTGCACCACTTCACAATTCGAGGCTTTATGGCAGAGGGGCCATATGGAAATCACTCCTGAGAAAAAGGCACATGACAGCACACCTGGAGTTTGTAAAAAGGCACATGAAAGACTCTGAGAGAATGAGGCAAAAAATTCTGTGGTCTGATGAGATGAAAATTGAACTTTTTGGCCTGAATGCAAAGCACTACGTCTGGTGGAAACCAAGCACAGCTCATCACCCGTCTAACACCATCCATGCCATGAAGCATGGTGATGACAGCATCGTGCTATGGAGATGCTTTTCAGCGGCAGGGACTGGGAGACTTGTAAGGATAAAGGGAACAATGAATGGAGCCAAATACAGGCAAATCCTTGAGGAGAACCTGCTTCAGAGTGCAAAAGACCTTAGACTGTGGTGAAGATTTACATTCCAACAGAACAATGACCCCAAGCATACAGCCAAAGCAACATCGGAATGGCTTCATAACAAGAATGTGAAAGTCCTTGAGTGGCCCAGCTAAAGTCCCGACTTGAATCCCATTGAGAATCTGTGGAAATACGTGAATACTGCTGTTCACCGACATTCCCCATCCAACTTGACAGAGCTTGAACAAATGTGCAAGGAAGAATGGGAGAAAATCCCCAAATCCAGATGTGCAAAGCTGATACAGACGTACCCAAGAAGACTCGAAGTTGTAATCACTGCCAAAGGCGCTTCGACAGAGTATTGACTCAGGGGGCTGAATTGTTATCGACACAAGACATTTTAGCTTTTCATTTTTCGTTAATTTGTAAAAATTTCCAAAAACATGTTTTCACTTTGTCGTTATGGGGTATTTTGTGTTAGATGAGTGACAAAAAATTTAAATATAATCCATTTTAAATTTAGGCTTTAACACAACAAAATATGACAAAAGTTGAGGGGGGTAAATACTTTCTGAAGGCACTGTACAAGGGAACGAAGGGAAGAGTACTGGGACGTTTGAGGAGTTCAGTGTGAACATTGGTTTGAGGCAGGGAAACACTCTCAGCCCACTCATGTTTGTCTTCGTGATGGAGCTGGTAAGCAGGAAGGTAAAAATGAAAGGTATTCTGTGGAGTATGTTGTATGCAAATGATCTAATTGTTGCGGCAGGGAGTAAACGGGAGATGCAGGAAGTACTGGGGGAGTGGAAGGAGGCATTTGAGGAACATGGGCTAAATAAGAGTTTGGAGAAGACTGAGGTGATGTGGGTCAGGCAGCAGAGAAAATAAATGAATTTTCACTCCTTTATAAAGACGCTATATAAGAGAGTGAAAATGAGCTGTCGTGTTCTCACTTAGTCTCTGGGCTTATTGGTGCCCTTTGTCTCTCTTGGTCTCTTGCCTTCTTGGAGAATAATCTCTTGGCAACTTGGAATGGTCTTGGGCTTATGATCTGGGGATCGCGAATCAAAGTCTTCAAGAAGAACAGAGAAGACGCCATCCTCCTCGTCCTTGCTCACGTTACCACCGCGATCTTGTTACCACCTCGCTCTCATTACCATCTCACTCTCGTCACCATCTCACTCTCATTAACACCCTGCTCTCATCAGCGTCTTTGGTCGAGGTGTTTTCAGCTATTGGTCCTGTTTCCGCACTGCACCTATCTCATCTGGGGTCCACTGTGCGACACTGTGGTTTGAAAGCAATGGAGCGAGCACGAGGTTGCAACGGACCACAAATAAAGAAACAGTGTGTCAGAGTTATTAGGACATCAGCTCAGTCGAGAACTCTGGTGTTGGCTTAATGGTGAGGGTGGTGGCTTGGGATCCTAGGGTCCTGAGTTCAATCCCCATTAGCCACTGAATTAAAATACACTAGGAGGTTGACTCAGCCTGTCATCCTTCCGAGGTCGGCAAAATGAGCACCAGTGTACTGGTAAGGGGAACACTGCATCAGCGGCATAGTCGCGTCCCAACCAACGATGCAACCAGCAGCCACAGGCTGCACTCGATGGAGAGAGATTGACAAATATGAAGTGAAAATGATGGTGCCATGCCTCATCCATAGCGCCCAGAACCCCCCCACAAAATGTTGACATTCTTGAATGAATGTTGAATGAATGAATCATATTGAATGGGAGGGATGAAGACGTGGGATGTGTAAAGTGAAAATGGAAGGTCACCAATTTAGTATACACTGTCAGACCCCGACATCCGTGGGGATACGTTCCTGAAAAATGCTGCAAATGTCGAATCCGCAAATGTCGTGACATTGTTTCCATGGGAAAAATGGCGATAGGTTCCCGGTGGTTCATGATTCAGAAGGGAAAATCAAAAAAAACCCGTGAAAAACCATGAATGCACAAGGCACAGGGCTGCAAATGTAGAAGCAGGTCACATTTTATGAACCGCGAATACGCAGGGTCCGCGGATCGTGGAACGTGAATGTCAGGTCCGATAGTATGTGAATAAAAAAATATAATATGTGTAGAAAGGGAACATAATGTGCCAAATACATCAACTGTTCTTATATATCCTTCAACATTCTTGTGAAATCAAATATCTTGAAGCCTAACCTGCAAAAACTGCATCTGTTCCACGTGCCGCAGTCTGTGGAGCGTGTAGGTTTCAGGAAAATACTCAGCCATATTATCCCTCCCATCACAAGTCTCATCACCCGCAGGTCCAGCTTCCGATCCATTTGGCATCTCAAAATTTGCATCTTCATATCCGGCATCATAATGCAACCTCTTTCCAGGCCACTCTGTCAAAGTAAACATAAACTTGTTTTGTGCAGTTAATCTCTCACTTCAAAAACAGTATCAAGATTGTTTTGAAGAGAAGTTGATGAAAAACAGTGTCAAATACAAAATACAAGGTGTCCACAAATTACCGTTCCATATTCAAATCGTAATAAAAATAAAATAATGAAATGGGATACAAGATGTGGTTTGCTGACTGTGAAGGAACGCTTCTCAAAGTTTATTGTGAATATTTGTCAAGATCATCATTTATAATATACATTACACATGTGAGCACCCCCTGTCACAAGTAACATGTTGAGGCGATACTCGATCTCCTTCCAGGTTGGATTCAGCATTCCTGCATTTGTGGTCTCCATTGCAGTCCTAATCCTCTTCCTCAGATTCACAATATCGGTAACCCTCCTTTGGGACACTATGTCGTTCAAATAACCTCATTGAAAAAAAGAAGCAAACGGATGGTGGCCACTGAATTGGACAATCGTGCCAGATCCATCATTCATTGAAGTGTCTATTGAGGATGTCATGCACTGTCAGACTTAATTGAGGATGCCATGCACGATCAGATTTTATTGAGGATGTCAAGCACGATCAGACTCTCAGACTCCAGTGTGGGGGAGCTCCGTCCTGTTGGTAAATGACCTCTGATTGCCAGTCCAATAATTATGGGAGTACAAAGGTCTCCAACATATCTTGGTAATTGTTGGACCTGATAGTGGCTTCAGTCAAGAAGAATGGCCCAATGACTTGGTCATGCATTTGGCCATACCACACATTTACTTTTGGGCTGTCACAATCAAGTTCTCGGACCTCATGGGGAGGCTCACAGCCTCAAATGCTGACAATATGTTTGTTAACCTTCCCCAAAATAATAAAAGTTGATTGTATCTGAGAAGAGCACAGATTCTAGGAATCCGTCGTTTTAGTGTAAGCATTCCAAAATGTACACTACAAATGCCATGCGTCGCATACAGTCACCTGGCTTGAGTAGGTGCACCAGCTGAACCTTGTATGCCTACAATCACATTTGTGTGTGCAGCACTTTATGCACCGTTGAGCAGGGTAGCTGCAACTTCCTGGTGGCAGTCTGAATAGACCGATGGGGACTTTGTTTGAACGACTCACGAATGTGTTCAACATCTTCACAATTTGTGCTTCGCCGGCCGGTCCACTTCCTCTGAAAGATGCTACCCGTCTCCACAAACTTTTTGTGCCACTCACGAATCTTTTTGTCAATGGTGGGTCAATCCGAAGGTGGGTCGTTCTGAAGGAGGGTTCGTTCTGCCTTCTACAGGTCATTCTGAGGCTTCATTATGTATTTGTATGCTGCCTGTGGCTGCTTGGCTGCATCATTTTCTGGGGGCGTGGCTGTGTTGCTGATGCAATGCCCCCTGTTACCAGTAAGCAGGATGAGTCAACCCTACCTGGTGCGAATTCAATGGAACGACAGGGGCTTGAACTCAAGACCCAAAATCTTAAGCCAACCACTTTAACTGTGAAGCCAACATCAGGCCGTGAGGCTTTGTTGAACCTGTGTAACTGATTTGGTCTCTATAAATCAGGCAACACTGTTTTTTTTCTTTTCTTGTGGGACAGCATTTGACTTCACACGTCACAGAAGACAACTGCAAATGAAATAAAAAGGTCAACAAAACCGTGAGAAATGTTCTTTCGCACATAGCAAACCACAATGTGGTCTTCAAATTAATCATTTTTAAGTTACAGTTTGAATTTTGAACGATAATTTGGAGATACCACCCATTGATGCATTTACGGCTCCCCGACATAACCAGAAATTACATAATTGGTCGCAAGGTCATAAATTCCAGAGATTTACTGGACGAATGGCCGTGTTTGAGGCTCAATTCACTACAAAACGGACAGCGAGCGGATCTATATGTCCACTTTCAGCAACCTGTCAAGGTGCTGGTAATTATCAGCTTACTATAAATCGGTTAACCCAGTGTTTCTCAACCGTTTTTGTCCCACGCCCCACTTTGATTTTCAAAATAATCGTACGCCCCACCATGATTGGAGGCACTACAGTATATACTACATATGTATTCAAAAGGCAAAGCTATGAAAGCGATCATATATTGATTCATCAAATCTGAATCCTCATGCCCCACCAAAATATTGCCACGCCCCACCGGTGGGGTGTGCGCCCCACCTTGAGAAACACTGGGCTAACCGATTTAATCTTTCCAAGCATGGCACATTGCAGAACAAATCGGACACGTGATCTCAAGAGATATGAATAATACATTTGGACAGGACAACATCAATGCACTGGACCTCAGGATGACAGACAGACAGATTTTTACAATAAATAAGAACTTAACCAAACAAGAAATAACTAAACAGTTCGGTGCGACATCCACATACAGCTTCCACTTACACAGACCTGGACCATGTTTTCAGGATAAAGCTCACATGGCAGTAACATGGAGAGCTGCTGGCATGCAGCTCAGATGCTCTTACTCCCCAGGCAGAGCAAAACAAGGCAAGGACGATCAGCGTGGTCCAGCCGGGAGCTAAACAAGTCAGCCAGGGAGTTACCAGAGTGGATGGAGATCTTGAACAAAGACTGTCCCTGCTTTTAAAAGCTCCCTGGCATGCCCCCTTCCCTCAGGGTTGTATCAGCCCACTTGAGCGAGGTGTCCAACTTCTGCAGCCAATCACGTGTACTATGAGCTCGCCCACTTGGGCTGCCCCCTGTGCGTGAATGGACAGGGCAATGTAGGTTCAGCATACTATCACGTCCCTCCCCCCCCCACCTCCACTGACGGCCTTGTTGTCACGGCCTAGTCACCAAAGGCTCTGCACCACCAACTTAACACTCCGCCCTCGGTTCGGACATGATCTGGTCTCTGATTGAGATGAGGAAGAACACCAGATGAGATGACCTTACACTCACTCGCCAATAAATTTGGACAGAATCCCCCCTCCCCCCCAACAGCGGGGACAAAAATGATCCAAAATCATTACCACAAATGGAAAAGCGCAAAACACTTCAGTCTATGTCGGAACCCGATGTTACCTCCAACAGTTCTGAATTAGACAATTCTCCAGCAATGTCTACATCTTCATCCATGCTCACGAATGCCTCAAATTCATTTTCCTTTATACAATGGCCCTTGTCCAGAAAGCCCTGGAAGTAAAGACCAGTGTCATCAGAATTGAAACCGTCCTCTGCTTGAATAATTTTATGGAGAACATCTTTCTTCCAATTATGAACTGCAGGAAATTCAGCGTACTGTTTTGCACCTTGTTATTTTTTTTTAAATTACCTTGTGCTGGACCTTCCAACGGCAAAGCCAACCAACTGAGGGGTTAAAATCAGACCCCTGCACAGCAGTCATCTTCCTTGCTTTCTCCTCAATAAACAGATCGGATAGCCGTGCCTCTTCAGCAAGCTTCTGCTGGAACCACACGTACGGTGCTCTTCCTTCCCTTCCCGGTTTTCGATCCTGGTTTCCACTGTTGAATTCAACAACGATGTGGGCCTTGGCCTGCACAGGTCTGGACACTTGAGACATAGAGACTCCAAAGTTCTTCGCAGAAGATGTCTGAGTCAATCCTGGTAACTCAAGACCCCGAAGAAGTTCAACTTTATGTGACAAGGTTAAGTCGACATGTTTCTTTGAAGATGCCATGTTGCGCATGACTTTTGCTAAAAGCAATGTCGCTTTGTTAAAAGCCTTGAATTACTCAAAATTCTCATATCCAGATCCAGATCTTCACCAAAATCGAATCAATTCGTCCTTGTCAACACACCCAACTTGTCCACCAAGTTTCATCAAAATCCTTCCACAACTTTTTGAGATATTCTGCTCAAAGATATTTGTAATCATTCGCCCATCATGAAAACACTGACTTAAAACAACCCTTTATGGCCTCAGGGATATAAGAAAACACAACAGCAGCTCCATGATCAAATACTGTACATTTTTGGAGAAAGAAGATAACAAACCACAATCAGCAAGGTGTAATTCGAAGTGTAATATTCTCGCCTTCGGAATAACACGTTGGATAAAAGTGAAATTTTTTTGTTGTTGAACTCACCATCATCATCGCTTGCCAACAGGCTGATGCATACAGTGCGAACGGCCTTCCATCCCGCACGGTAACGCTTGCACAGGGTGAGTGCGGACGGGAAAATCAAGGCCTGGCCCAGTGAGCACCACACCATAACCGCTATCATCCAGGGGTCATCGATATCATCCCGGACACTCACCAGACTCACTGCCTGAAATTGATCACAGAACGAGCGTCAGTAATTGGCTTCATCCCCTTGGATTGCAAACTTCTCTGGTTTGCTTAAGCTTCAGATGAACTTCCTCTAAAATAGCCCCCAGCATCCTTTAATTCTCAACACTGTGCCCAGTTCTTAAAAGCCATTCTGCACATGTAGCCCCTGTTAAGCTAAGCCATACAATTACAATTTTGTCCATAATAATTATGAGTGCACAACTAAAATAAAACAATGATGGTGAAAACATTGACTTGCAACATGTTTGTGAAGGACAACATGACGTGTTTTGACTAATTCCTTCAGCGAAGTGACGGGAGGCACACCTAGTGTGGTTAAAATCAATGTAGTGCTACAGTACCACAACGGTAGCTTTAAGTCCAGTAGCCATTTGTAATTTTGTTGTTGTGCAACGTGCTCAGGTCGAACACATGGTCTGCCGGTCCACTTTCTTCTGCCCTCTCTTACTCTCCGCCATCTTATTTGCTCTCCACTGACCTCCTTCCTTCCTTCCTTTCATCTCTCTGCCTTGCCCTTCAGAAATTAGAAAAATCACCACCTCTCTCTCCACTCATGCACTCTGTTGTTGTGCTTTTTTTTTCTTCTCCCCACCAGCCTCATCGCTTTCTCCTCACATTTTCTTGTCTTTCCCTCTCCCCAGCTTCCACTCTTCTTCCCCGGTCATCTTGACATGACATCGACACCAGAAAACAAGTGCTTAGTGAACAAGCTCATTCAAAACGAAGCGACCAATCACCGTACAAGATTTGTGTGAAGTGGTTTGTTTTGGAATGCCAGCAGCCATGAGCATTATCATGGATCTCAAGTAGTCGAAGGTCTGTACTCGGTGCGTGTCTTGAATACCGAATGACGTCCATAAAGGAAATTGGAAGACAATCTGGTCTGAGCTACTCAAATATTTTGAAGCTTAAGGTGAAGCATTTCTATCATGCATAATCACAGAAGAAGAGACATACGCACACCAGAAACCAAGGGGAAATCAATAGGGTGGGACCATAAAGGATAGGGGCTGGAAGGATGGTGTGGAGGTACGTATACTTCTTCTGAATCCAAGTTCGTTGTATATAGTTGTGTATCACCATGAAAGAAATTCAAGATGCAACACTCAGCCAGATAGCTGTTGTGTTCTGCTGTCGACTCCATGCCAAAGGGTGCCACTAAACACTTAGCTGTACATTGAGACATCGAAGAAACTGAAAAGATGTGCATAGAGAGCCAGGCCTGAACGCGACTCTCCCCCGTCATGTCAGGCCACACACGAGCCTACACATCACCGAGGCAAACATACAGTTCAGCTGGACTGTGCTGCCCCACCTCGTACACAACCCGTATCTTGCACATTCAGATTACCCTCTGTTTGGATGACTGACGGACATGTTGTATGAACACCACTGCAACATGAAGGAGGCTGTTGTAATTAGAGTAAGCAAATGTAACTAGGCATTATAGAGTGTGGGCACCCATGGTCTCATTTAATGGTGGTGAGCATGCATTGATCATGATGAGAATGATGTTGAAAAGTAACCAGACGTTAAGCAATGATGCATTAATTCGCCAAGCAAGTTTCATTAATCCTGAGATGATATTTCACGGGAAATATAATACTTTCATCACGGCCATTACTCAAAGAATTACGCTGTTGCAGCAGAAAAACAGAAAGCTGACAATACTCTCCTGAATTGAAAATACAATGGAGATCATAGGTTTGGAGGTAGAGGATGATTCAAAGTTCATATAACATGTTTTCCCCCAATATTTTACACCCCTACTCCCCGATTACACTTTGCAACACGAGATCAAACACCTTCTGAAAAACGACATCACGTCACGCTCACATCAATCACCCCACCACCTGTTGATATAACATAGAGCCAGTAATGTGGGGCAAGATGGCAAATGGAAAAGCTCCTCGGTCCTGGAAAAATCCAGAACATCCACCAAACCGCCCAACATTGTGCAAGGATTTGGTGATTATACATCCTCGCATCAGCACTCCTTGGGCAGGAGTGCCCATCCTGGCCCACCTTCGGTGGGAAATTTTAAATGGTGATATTTCCACAAAGCGATACTTTCTTCTGGAACACACTGGACACTTGAAAAAAAAAAGGGATATACTGCAACCATCTTTGGCCTTGCTGGACCATACTGAAATGTGTTTGTGCTAATTAAATGCAACAAAAATATAATTTTCTGAGTGCTCGTCACACTCCACATGTTTCGATTTACCCGCCAATCACATCACGTGCTTTCTGGTTGAATGGTTTGCATTAGCGGGAACAATCATCTGGGTGGCAGACAGACGGTTGTTCTTTGCGGATTATGCGGTTTTACCGTGTGAGACATAATCCACGGCGATGCTCACCGTAACAGTCAGGAGGTGCGTCTGATGTATAATGGCGAATAGTGGTCGTCATTGGTTCGATATTTATTGGTATGCCGTCCTGGTGAGGGCAATAAAGCACAAAATCTGGATAGGCGGCTCTGTTGATGTTTAACTGATGCTGACCATGTAATCTTTGTCTGTTTGACAGTGTCTCTGGGCCAAGGCCTTTGTGTTGGAGGTGACGCTTTGGTGGAGGACTGTGTCCAATGGAGAACGGGCGGGGGGAATGCTTGTCACACTCCATATGTTTGGATTATATATATATATATATATATATATACACCACACCACACCCACCATCACAACACACACACACATATATTATATATATATAAATTATATATATATTAATACACATATATATTATGTATATATATATATTTTTTTCACACACACATATATATATATATATATATATTATATATATATATATATATATTATATATATATGAGGTGCCGCGAGGAGGAGTGATGTAAGGGACACATCGGCCATTTTTGAGTTAATGCCATATAGCACGATTTTAACCCTTCCCTATCATCCGAGCCTATCATCACGATATCATTAAAAAATGTCGCTTACATCTCTCCTCCTCCCGGGGCCTCATATATACTATAACATATATATATATACATATATAACATATCATATATATATATATATATATACATATATATGATATACATATACGTAATCCCCGCTATATCGTGGTTCACCTATCGCGCCCCGCTTCATCACGGTTTTTCCCTTGGAACCTAACTAATTTTTTCTGCAGATTCCCCGGTTATCGTGGTAATATATATAAAATATAAATTATTTAAGCAATAAATTATAACGCGTGGCGCTTGCCAGTCACACAACGCACGAGACAAAGTTCGCTTGTGAACTTCGAATATTTTCTACGTTTTTTTCTCCAAGCCCAACGATGCCGCCAAACGCCTTGCACCTTCTAAGGCTTCTGGCAAGGAACCGAAGCGCCAGAGGAAGGTTTATATTCACTCGATATAAATCAACCCAATCGTGTTTATACACCACCCAGCGTTAATAATCACTCGATATAAATCAAACCCAATTGTGTTTATACACCACTCAGCGTTTAATAATTAATCACTCGATATAAATCAAACCCAATCGTGTTTACACACCACCCAGCGTATATTATGCACTCGATATAAATCAAACCCAATCGTGTTAATACACCACCCAGCGTTTATTATGCACTCGATATAAATCAACCCAATCGTGTTTATACACCGCGTTTATAAAAAAATAGGCATTTTTAGGCATTTTTGGGGGAGGCGTCCATTCATCGCGGATTTTCACTTCTGCGGGGGGGGGGGGGTTTGGAACGTAACCCCGCGATAACGGGGATGACTATACATATATAACATGTATTTATATATATATTATATATATATATATAGATATATAACATATATATATATATATATATATAAGATATACATATATACAATATATATATATATAATCATAATGACAATTTTCATTTCACATATGTTCATACACTTGTGGATATATATGCAATTAACCTCACTTACATCTCATATCCAACAAAAACTATCAGTCTATAAATTACATATATATATATATATATATATACATATATGTATATATATGTTATGCTGATGCTGTCTGTCTCTCTGTCTGTCCCACCCTGAAACACGGAAAACGATCCTCGGAGAGAAAAATTACAAAGTAAAAGTTGCTTGAAATAATCCAAACGTTCAGGAACATTATAATTTTTTCAATCAGATTTAAAAAAATTGAACCTGGGTGGTGTACAAGTCCAACTGCTGCTTCGATCGCTCCATAATCTTTTTTCTGTTAAATATCTTCGTTGTTAGGAAATATGATGATTTTGGAATTTGACACTGCTCGCTCCATACATCTATCAACATAATAATACGCCGGTTCGTCCATCCATTTGTGTGTAGCATTTCTTCTGCCTCAAGACATGATTCGGCCGCCATATTGGTCTCACATGCGAAGCCAAAGATTTATTTGGAGCCGTCATATTCACAATTGTCATACCCTCCCGCCAAGTTTTCCCTTCAGTGTAAAATGACCAATGGGACTGTTGAAATGATCATCAAATATCGAAAGGTTGTAGCTCATCGGCATCATGTGCCTGTGTAACGGAATAGGCCTCATGCTCCAGGCCTCTGTGGTGCATGCAAATGACAAATGGAATCTATCCGACCTACAATCACTTCGATCGATGTTTTATCTCTGCATCGATGAACATGCTTTTACTTCAAACGTGGGTTGTTTTTATTATTTTTGGGAGTGATAGAGGCAGCCATCTGTTTCGGACTATTTTCTCTTTAAAAACTCGACCAGGGACCAGACGAGAAAACCCACCATTGTAAGGGTCTTTATCCAAGCAATTTGGGGAATCTCACGACACTGTGAAAAAACCGCTATCATTATTTGCTTTTAACGATGTACAGTATATAAAGCAAGTCGCTGAGGCAGGCACCACCCTGCTTCGGTGGAACTTCTAAGCAGGCCTTGCAATGTGCTGGTACTCCTTCACACCCAACATGCAAATGGCGGTTCGAGGCTCGCAATGGGATCACCGCACTGGACATGGGGTGCTTATCTGTGTGGACAATTATAGTCCCCGATTAAGCAGTCTGAATAGTTGACAACATTGAGAGGAGAAAATGCGGGAGGATGGAAAGGACCACTCGGTGCGACAGAAGGGATTGGGGGTCTGGGAGGTGTGCCAGAGGGAGTTGGAGACTGGGAGTGTGGGGGGGGAGGGCTGGGAGGTATGGGCTGGGAGGCATATGGGAGTGAAGGGGGTGGGTCTGGAGGTATTGGCAATGGCTGGGAGGTGTGGGGGCATATGGATGTGGGAGAACTAGGAGGGGTTGGGGTCGAGGAAGGTGGGGGTCTCAGGCGCTGAGTGACAGTCTAGGAGGGGTTGAAGGTCCTGTGTGGGAGGAAAGGTCTGGGGGGGGGGGGGGCGGGGGGGAGGTTGTTTCCCCTCTCCGGTTAGGGAAATTTTGAAATTAAATTTGAACCCAGGAGCAGTACTTTCATCATGTAAAATGAACCAAGGTACAAATTTGAATGAAGGATTTGTACTTTCATTGTGGAAAATGAACCAAGGTCAAAATCTGAACTGAAGATCGGTGCTTTCATTGTGTAAAATGAACCAAGGTGCCGATTTGAACTGAAGATTCCTTCACCATTTCGTCAAATTGCTTCCTTGGTGCTTAAGCCACTTGGCAAGCACTCTACAATAACTGCACTGTCACTGAATACTGTATATCGACAACTTGAAAAAAGTTCAGGGGCCACTTACCTACGTTTGGCCCTGCGTTGTTCTGCGGTGCGCCAGGCAGTCTCTGGCTCACTGAAAATGTGCAATTTTGTTTTACAACACGTTTCCCCTTTTTGTAAGATGTCCTTTCTTTCTACGACCCATCACTGTGGCATTGATAAATCCATACAAGAGAATTAAACTTTTTGTTTTCAAAAGTTTCTTCAACCTTGTTGATGGTGTATTGGTTAAGATACTTGGTGAGCGCTCTTCAAGCTTCAATGGCGATACCGCGGTTCGATACCGGAGATCGGAAGGCAAAATAAATTGGATGATTACAATGAGTAAAAAATGTTTGCAGTTGTTACACAGAAATGAATTGCCACATCATGGCAGGATAGACGAGAGGTACGCATGCATGCTCTAACACCAGTGGTTCTTAACATTTTGGGCCACGACCCATCAGACATCTTGGTCATACCGTGACCCCTGAAAAAAAAAAATTGAAAAAAAAACAGCCCTATTATTAAAACATGTCGACCAATACTCAGTCAATGGGTATTTGGTATGTTATTTATGACACTTCATGACCGCCGGAAAAACCCCAAATTACCCCCAGGTTAAGAATTCGTGCGCAAGCTGTCTAGCCTGGGTTTGAATCCTGACCTAGCTATAAACTGTCATCCAGGTGTTTCACAGGCAGGGTAATTCATCAATGTATGCGAGTAGGGGTATTTTGTTGGTTCTGCGACAATCCCATTTCCACTTTTGACATTAATGTTAAATGAGGGGAAAAACTATTTGACCTCGTCAATAAAAAGGAGTGAATTTTTTCTCACAAACAGATCTTCTCTGGCACCAACTTCTCCTTCTCCTCCCCCAGCTCTTCCACTCATCCTGCACCAGCTTCTCCATATGAAATTGTTTCTG
>CM068955.1:2585368-2605617 GCA_035128595.1 Eptatretus atami
TTTAAGTTACAGGTTTGAATTTTGAACGAATAATTGGAGATACCACCCATTGATGCATTTACGGCTCCCGACATAACAGGAAAATTACAAATGGGTCGCAAGGTCATAAATTCCAGAGATTTACTGGACGAATGGGCCTGTTTGAGGCTCCAATTCACATCCCACAAAACGGACAAGCGAGCGGATCTATATGTCCACTTTCACAACCTGTCAAGGTGCTTGGTAATTATCAGCTACTATAAATCGGTTAACCCAGGGGTCCTCAACCGCTTTTGTCCCCACGGCCCCACTTGATTTTCAAAAATAATCCGGTACGCCCCACCATGATTGAGGCCACTACAGCTATATACTACATATGTAAAATTCAAAAGCAACAGCTAGAAAGCGATCCATATATTGATTCATCAAATCTGAAATTCCTCATGCCCCACCAAAATATGGCCACGCCCCACCGGTGGGGCTGTGCGCCCAACCCTTGAGAAACACTGGGCTAACCGATTTAATATTTCCAAGCATGCACATTGCAGAACCAAATCGGACACTGTGATCTCAAAGAGATATGAATAATACATCTTGGACAGGACAACAATCAATGCACTGCGACTCAGGCTGACAGACAGACAGATTTTTACAATAAATAAGAACTTAACCAAACAAGAAATAACTAAACAGTTCGGCTGCGACATCTCACATACACGCTTCCACTTACACAGACCTGGACCCATGTTTTCAGGATAAAGCTCACATGCAGTAACATGGAGAGCTGCTGCGCATGCAGCTCAGCATGCTTCTACTCCCCAGGCAGAGCAAACAAGGCAAGACGATCCAGCTCGTGTCCAGCCGGAGCTAAAACAAGTCAGCCAGCGGAGTTACCAGAGTGGATGGAGATTCTTGAACAAAAAGACTGTCCCTGCTTTAAAAAGCTCCCTGGCATGCCCCCTTCCCTCAGGGTTGTATCAGCCCACTTCGACGAGATGTGTTCCACTTCTGCAGCCAATCACGTGTAACTTATGAGCTGCCCACTTAGGGCGCCCCCTGTGCGTGACAATGGGACAGGGCAATGTAGGTTTTCAGACATGCACTATCCCACGTCCTCCACCCCCCACACTCCACTGACGGCCTTGTTGTCACTGACGATCCCTCAGGATCACCCATAAGGCTTCTGCTAACCCACAACCTCTAAACATCTTCCAGCCTCGGTTCGACATGATCCTCGTCTCTGATTGATCGATGCAGCAACGAACACCAGTATGATATGACCCTCTACACTCACTCCGACAATAAATTTGGGACCAGAATCCCACTCCCACCCCACACAGCAGCGTGGACCAAAGAATGACTCCAAAATCTATACCACAAATGGAAAAGCGCAAAACACCTTCAAGTCTATAGTCGGAACCCGATGTTACCTTCCCAACAGTTCTTGAATTAGACAATTCTCCAGCAATGTTCTACATCTTCATCCATGGCTCACGAATGCCTCAAAATTCATTTTCACTTATTACAATGCCCTTGTCCAGAAAGCCCTGAAGTAAAGACCATTTATCACATCAGGAAATTGAAACCGTCCTCTGCCTTGAATAATTCTTATGGCAATACATCTTTCTTCCAATTATGAACTGCAGGAAATTCAGCGTACTGTTTCGCACCTTGTTATTCTTTTTACTACCTTGTGCTGGGACCTTCCAACAGCAAACCCACCAACTGGGGTTAAAACTCGAGACCCACTTGCACAGCAGTTCCATCTTCTTGCTTCTCCTCAACTAAACAGATCGGCATAGCCGTGCCTCTTCAGCAAGCTTCTGCTGGAACCACATTCGTAACGTGCTTCTTCCTTCCCTTCCCGTTTTCGATCCTGGTTTCCACTGTTTGAATTCAACAACGATGTGGGCCTTGGCCTGCACAGGTACTGCGACACTTTGAGACATAGAGCACTCCAAAGTTTCTTCGCAGAGATATGTCTGAGTCAATCCTGGTACTCAAAAGACCCCGAAGAAGTTCAAACTTTATGTGACAGCGTTAAGTCGACATGCTTTCTTTGAAGATGGCCATTTGCGCATGACTTTGCTAAAAGCAATGTCGCTTTGTAAAAGCCTTTGAATTACTCAAAATTCTCATATCAGATCCAGATCTTTCACCAAATCGAATCAATTCTCCTTGTAACACACCCAACTTGTTCCACAAGTTTCATCAAAATCCTTCCACAACTTTTTGAGATATTCTGCCTCAAGATATTTGTAATCACTCGCCATCATGAAAAACACTGACTTAAAAACAACCCTTTTTAGCCTTCAGGGATATAAGAAAAAACACAACAGTCAGCTCCATGTATGAAATACTGTACATTTTGGCAGAAAAGAAGATAACAAACCACAATTCAGCAAGGTGTACGATTCTCGAAGTGTAATATTCTCGCCTTCGGAATACACGTTGCGATAAAAGTGAACATTTTTTTTGTTGTATGAACTCACCATCATCATCGACTTGCCAACAGGCTGATGATTACAGTGCGACCACGGACCTTCCATCCCGCACGGTAACGCTTGCACAGGGTGATGCGGCCACGGGAAACATCAACGCCTGGCCCAGTCGAGCCACCACCACCATTAACCGCTATTCATCCAGGGGTCATCGATATACATCCGGAACACTCACCAGGACTCACTGCCTGAATTGATCACCAGAAACCAGAGTCGTCAGTAATTGGCTCCTCCCCTTGGATTGCAAACCTTCTCTGTCGTTTGCCTTAAGCTTTCAGATTGAACTTCCTCTAAAATGCCCCTAGCATCCTTTAATCTCAACCACTGGCCACTTCTTAAAGCCATTCTGCACATGTAGCCCCTGTTAAGCTAAGCCACTACAATTACAATTTTGTCCATAAACTAATATGAGTGCACAACGAAAATAAAACAATGATGGTGAAAAACATTGACTTGCAACATTTGTAAGGACAAACATGACGTGTTTTGACTAATTCCTTCAAGCGAAGTGACGGGAGGCCACACTAGTGTGGTTTAAAAATCAACTTGTAGTGCCTACCAGTACCACAAACGGTAGCTTTAAGTCTCCAGTAGCCATTTGTTTTTTGTTGTTGTCGCAACGTGCTCAGGTCGAACACATCGGTCTGCGTCCACTTTCTTCCTGCCCTCTCTTTACTCTCCGCCATCTTATTGGCTCTCCACTTACCTCCTTCTTCCTTCCTTCTCATCTTCCATTCTGCCTTTGACCCTTCAGAAATTAGAAAAATCACCACCTCTCTGCTCCAGCTCATGCACTCTGTTGTTGTGCTTTTTTTCTTCTCCCACCAGCCTCATCGCTTTCGTCCCTCACATTTCTTGATCGATCGGCCTCTATCCCCACGCTTCGCCATTCTTCTTCCCGGTTCATCTTGACAGTGACTATCGACACCAGAAAACAATACTTAGTGAACAAGCTAACATTCAAAAAGCGAAGCCGGAGCCCAATCACCGTACAGAGAATTGGTGTGAAGGGTTTGTTTTTGGAATGCCAGCAGCCATGAGCATATCATGACTCTCAAAGTAGTCGAAGGTCCTGTACCGGCGCGTATGTCCTTGAATACCGTAATGACGTCGTACATACAAGGAAATGGAAAGACAATCTGGTCTGAGCTAACTCAAATATTTTTGAAGCTTAAGGTAAGCATTCTTCTCATATGCAGTAATCAGCAGAAGAAAGCACCATACGCACAACCAGAAACCAAGGGGGAAATCAATTAGGGTGGCGACCATAAAGGATAGGGTGGGCTTGGAAGGGATGGTATGGAGGCTAACGTATACTTCTTCTGAATCCAAGTTCGTTGTGCTATAGTTGGTGTATCACCATGCAAAGAAATTCAAGATGCAACACTCAGCCAGATAGCTGTTTGTGGTTCTGGCTGTCGACTCCATGCCAAGGTACACGTGCCACTAAACACTTAGCCTGTACTTGAGGACATCGAAGAAACTGGAAAAGATGTGCAGTAGAGAGCCAGGCCTGAACGCGACTCTCCCCACGTCATTGGTCAGCCACACACTAGCCTAACACCATCACCGAGGCAAACATACAGTTCAGCTGCGCACTGTGCTGCCCCAACCTCTACACCCAAACCCGCTATCTTGCCACATTCAGATTTACCCTCTGTTGAGATGACTGTTACGGGACATTTGTATGAACACCACGCCAACATGAAGGAGGCTGTTGTAATTAGAGTAAGCAAATGTAACTAGGCATTTTATAGAGTGTGGGCACCCATGGTCTCATTTTAATTGCGTGGTGGTCATGCATTGGATCATGATGAGAATTGATGTTGAAAAGTAAACCAGAACGTTAACAATGATGCATTATTCCCAAGCAAGTTTCATTAATCCTCGAGATGATATTTCACGGGAAATATAATACTTTTTCATTCACGGCCATTACTCAAAGAATTACGCGATGCTTGCGTAGTGCAGGAAAAAACAGAAAGCTGACAATACTCTCCTGAATTGAAAATACAAGGAAGATCATAGTTTGGAGGTACGAGATGATTCAAAGTTCATTATAACATGTTTCTCCCCAAATATTTTACACCCCTACTCCCCGATTACACTTGCAACACGAGATTCAACACCTTTTGAAAAACGACATCACGTCATGCTCACATCCAATCCACCCCACCACCTGTTGATTATAACATAGAGCCAGTAATGTGGGGCAAGATGGCAAATGAAAAGCTCCTCGGTCCTGGCGAAAATCCAGAACATCCACCAAGACGCCCAACATTGTTGTAAGTATTGGTGATTATACATCCTCGCATCAGCACCTCGGGCAGGGAGTGCCCATTCCTGGCCCACCTTCGGTGGGAAATTTAAATGGTTGATATTTCACCAAAGCGATACTTTCTCTGGAACACACTGGACACTTGAAAAAAACATGCGGATATAACTGCAACCATCCTTTGGCTTGCTGACCAATAACTGAAATTTGTCTTGTGCTAATTAAATGCAAACAAAATATAACTTTTCTGAGTGCTCGTCACACTCCACATGTTTCGATTTACCCGCCAATCACATCACGTGCTTCTGGCTTGAATGGTTTTGCGATTGCGGGAACATCATCTTGGTGGCAGACAGCACGGTTGTTCTTTGCGGATTATCGGGTTTACCATCTAGACATAATCCACGGCGGATGCTCACCGTAACAGTCAGGAGGTGCGTCTGATGTATAAATGACGAATGTGGTCGTCATGTTCGATTATTATTGGGTATGCCGTCCTGGTTGAGGGCAATAAAGCACAAAACGGATAGGCGCGCTCTGTTTGATGGTTTACTGATGCTGACCATGTAATCTTGTGTCTGGTTTGACAGTGTCTCTGGGCCAAGGCCTTATGTGTTGGAGGTGACGTTTGGTGGAGGACTGTGTCCCAATGGGAGAACGGCGGTGGGAATGCTTGTCACACTCCATATGTTTGGATTATATAATATATATATATATATATATACACACACACACACACACCACACACACCACACACACACACACATAATATATATATATAAATTTATATATATAATATATATACACATATATATACTGTATATATATATATTTTTTTTCACACACACATATATATATAATATATAATATAATATATATATATATATATATATATATATATAGAGGTTGCCGCGAGGAGGAGTGATTGTAAGGGACACATCTGCGCCATTTTGGAGTTAATCCCATATAGCACCGATTTTAAACCCTTCCTATCATCCGAGTCCTATCATTCACGATATCATTTAAAAAATGTCGTTTACATCTCTCCCTCCTCCCGGGCCTCATATAACATTATACATATATATATATACATATATTAAACACTATATACATATAGTATATACTACTATATACAACAGTATATATAGATATACATATACAGTAATCCCCCGCTATCATTCGGTCACCTATCGCGCCCCCGCTTCGATCACGGTTTTTCCCTTGGAACCTAACTAATTTTTCTGCAGGATTCCCCCGTATATCGTGGTAATAATATATAATATAAATTATTTAAGCAATAAATTATAACGCGTGGCGCTTGACCAGTCACACAACGCACGAGACAAAGTTTCGCTTCTTGAACTTCGAAATTATTTTCTACGTTTTTTTTCTCCAAGCCCAAACGATGCCGCCCAAACGCCTTGCACCTTCTCAAGGCTTCTGGCAAGGAACCGAAGCCGCCAGAGGAAGGTTTATATTCACTCGATCATAATCAAACCCAATCCGTGTTTATACACCACCAGCGTTTAATAATCACTCGATATAAATCAAAACCCAATTGTGTTATACACCACTCAGCGTTTAATAATTATCACCGATATTAAATCAAACCCAATTCGTGTTACACACCACCAGCGTATATTATGCAAACTCGATATAACATCAAACCCAATCGTGTTAAATTACCACCACCCCATGCGTTTATTATTGCACTCCCCGATATAAATCAAACCAATCGTGTTTATACACCGCGTTTATAAAAAAATAGGCATTTTTTAGCATTTTTGGGGGAGGCGTGCCATTCATCGCGGATTTTCAACTTCTCGCGGGGGGGGGGGGGGGGTTTGGAACGTAACCCCCGCCCGATAAACGGGGATGACTATACATATATACATTGTATTATATATATATAAGGAATATAATATAGATTTATACATATATACATTATATATATATTATATACTATATAGAGATAATACCCATATATGACAAATATACTTATATATATCATCAATACAATTTTCATTTCACATATGTTCATACACTTTTTGTGGATAATATTAATGCAATTAACCTCACTTACATCTCATATCCAACAAAAACTATCAGTCTATAAACTATTACATATATATATATAAATATTATTACATTATTATGTTATATATATGTTATGTCTGATGCTGTCTGCTCTCTCTGTCTTAGTCCCACCCTGAAACACGGAAAACGATCCTCGGAGAGAAAAAATTACAAAGTAAAAGTTCTTATAATCCAACCGTTCAGGCAACATTATAATTCTTTTCAATCAGATTAAAAAAAATTGAACACTGGTGGTGTACAAGTCCACACTGCTGCTTCGATCGCTCCATAATCTTTTCTGTTAAATATTTCGCTGTTAAAGAAATATGATGATTTGGAATTTGACACTGCCTCGCTCCATACATCTATCAACCATAATAATATGCCGGTTCGCTCCATCCATTTGTGTGTAGCATTTCTTCTGCCTCAAGACATGATTTCGCGGCCGCCATAATTGGTCTCACATGCGCAAGCCAAAGATTTTTTGTCGAGCCGTCATATTCACTAATTGTCATACCCTCCCGCCAAGTTTTCCCTTCAGTGTAAAATGACCAATGGACTGTTGAAATGATCATCAAGATAGCGAAAGGTTGTAGCCTCATCGGCACATGTGCCTGTGTTAACGAATAGGCATCATTGCTCCAGGCCTCTGGGTGCATGCAAATGACAAAGGAAATCATATCCGACCTACATCACTTCGATTCGATGTTTTATCTCTGCATCGATGAACATTGCTTTTTACTTCAAACGTGGGTTGTTTTATTATTTTTTTGGGAGTGATAGAGGCAGCCATCTGTTCGGACTATTTTCTCTTTTAAAAACTCGACCAGGGACAGACGAGAAAAAACTCACCATTTAAGGTGTCTTTATTCCAAGCCAATTTGGGGAATCTCACGACACTGTGAAACAAACCTCTATCATTATTTGCTTTTAACGATGTACAGTATTATAAAGCAATGTCCTGAGGCAGCGCACCACCTGCTAGGTCTGGAACTTCTTAAGCAGGCCTTGCAATGTGCTGGTACTCCTTCACCACCCAACATGCAAATGGCGTTCGAGGCTCGCAATGGATCACCGCCACTGGACATGGCGGTTCTATCTGTTGTGGACAATTTTAGCCCCGATTAAGCAGTCTGAATAGTTTGACAACATTGAGAGGAGAAAATGCGGTGATGAGATGGCGCAAATGACCCTCGGTGCGACAGAAGGATGCGGGTCTGGGAGGTGTGCCAGAGGGAGTTGGAAGACTGGGAGCCATAGTGTGGGGGGGGAGCGGCTGGGAGGTATGGGCTGGGAGGCATTGGGAAGTGAAGGGTGGCGTCTGGAGACGGTATTGGCATGCGGCTGGGACGTGAGAATGGGCGGCATATGGGATGGGGAGAACTAGGAGGGGTTGCGGTCGAGGAAGGTGGGGGTCTCAGCGCTGAGGACGACATCTAGAGGAGGGGTTGAAGGTCCTGTTGTGGGAAAGGTCTGGGGGGGGGGGGGGGCGGGAGGTTGTTTCCCCCTCTCCGGTTAGGAAATTTTGAAATAAATTTGAACCAGGAGCCAGTACCATTTTCATCATGCTAAATGAACCAAGGTACAAATTGAATGAAGGATTTGTACTTTTCATTTGGAAAATGAACCAAGGTCTCAAAATCTGAACTGAAAGATCGCGTCTTTCATGCTTGTAAAAATGAACCAAGGTTCCGATTTGAACTGAAGATTTCCCTTCACCATTTCGCTTCAAATTGCTTCCTTGGTGCTTAAGCCACTGCAAGCACTCTACAATAATTGCACTGTCACTGAATACTGCTATATCACAACTTGAAAAAAGTTCAGGGGCCACTTACCTACGTTTGGCCCTGCGTTGTTCTGCGGTGCGCCAGCAGTCTCTGGCATCACTGAAATGTTCAATTTTGTTTACACACGTTTACCCTTTTTGTAAGATGTCCTTTCTTTCTACGACCCATCACTGTGGCATATGATAAATCCATACAATAGAATTTAAAACTTTTTGTTTTTCAAAAGTTTCATTCAACCTTGTTGATGGTGTATTGGTTTAAAGATACTTGGTGAGCCGCTCTTCAAGCTTCAATGGCGATACCCGACGCGTTCGATACCGGAGATCGGAAGGCAAAATAAATTGCGATGATTACAATGAGTAAAAAATGTTTGCAGTTGTTACAAAAGAATGAATTGCCACATCATGCAGGATAGACGAGAGGTTACGCATGCATGCCCTCTTAACCAGTGTGTTCTTAAAACATTTTGGGCCACGACCCCATCAGACATTCGTTGGTCAGTACCGTGACCCTGAAACAAAAATTGAAGAAAAAAACAGCCCTACTTATTTAAAACATGTCGAACCAATACTCAGTCAATTGGTATTTGGTATGTTATTTATGACCACTCGATGACCGCCGGAAATTAACCCTCAAAATTACCCCCAGGTTAAGAATTGCTGCTCTAAGCTGTGCTAGCCTGGGTTTGAATCCTGACTAGCCTATAAACTGTCATCCAGGTGTTTCACAGGCAGTAATTCATCAATGTTATCCGAGTAGGGTATTTTGTTGGTTCTGCGACAATCCATTCCACTTTTGACATTAATGTTAAATGAGGGGAAAAAAACTATTTTGACCGTCGTCAAATTAAAAAGGAAGTTGAATTTTTTCTCACAAACAGATCTTTCCTCTGGCACCAACTTCTCCTTCTTCCTCCCCCAGCTCTCCACTCATCCTGCACCAAGCTTTCTCCATATGAAATTGTTTCTGGCACAAGCTCTTCCATGAGCCTTGACTATGCATCAAACCTTTTTTTTTTAACCCCCCTCCCAATTTTTAAATCCCCACCCTCTTTCTCTTAACCAATTTATACCCCTATTGAACAGAGATTCCTTCCCTTTACATCCCTTACTGATGAATAATACTCCTATGTGAGAGAAACTATTTGATTGAAAACGAAGTATTTCAGATATCTCATCCGATTAAAAAAAACTCAGTTTAAGCAAAATTACTTTTATATAAATGACCTCAAAACTCTGGAAAAGTATAGAGCCAAGCAAAAAACAAACCAAAGCAGTGGAGAAAACCACAACGCTTGACATTTAAATGGGAAACATAATGTGAATGTGGACAGTATCAAAAAAGTATCATCGAATAAAATAACCAAGACAACGCGTAAATAAAGTTCGCAGACTAGAAGTTTAAAAAGATTTCATGGATGTCAAGAAAGCAATGCGAAAATAAATTTACTACACTTTTAAAATGATATGTGGTTCAGTAGTAGCTCAGGCAGAACGCTGATGGACGGTTCATCATTTTGTCTCAACTCAAACAAAGAATTTAGCCAAGACAAAACCCAAATATTGTTGCGGGCCGGGGCTCGGTGAGTAAGACGCACTAGGTGGCGGAAGCTATCTCTGCTTCTTTCCAGACTCTCCATAATTGTCGGCCGTCTCACACGGATAATTCCGTGACGCAGTCGGGTCGCTTTAACCACCCTTTGGACGCCAACCTAACTCAACGCGTGTCCTCGTCCTCCCGTTCGATGGGTTAATTGGGTTACCGAATTAATTCACGTGATTTAATTACCGGGGAACACGGCCCTCGGTACGCCTTGTCTGAACCGGACACTCTACCAGATCAGATCACTTTTACACGGGATCGAAGATGCAGGCCGAGCGACCACTGCCAAGGGACGTACTGCGCTAAAAATAAACGGATCGTTGGCAATAAAGTCCGCCTAGGTTAGCAATCGCAGCCATGCTGACAATGAAAGAAACCACAAAAACGAGCTGGGAACATTTCCTAATCAATGATTATTACAGGCATCTTACCAAAAGGGGAACACAGAGCAGACTTAACGTGAAAAATAATAACCAATAATAATGATAACAATAACGATCTTTGCAGTCTTACTATAAGCAAGACAGGCACCCAGGACACACACCCACACACACACACACACACACACACCACACACACAACACACACAAACACACACACCACACGCACATACCACACGGAAAAACCCGATGAAGAGAACATAATTTGGAAACAAGAAGGGAGAGGAGTTGAGGCTATTGATTCTCGTACCTTTGTACATTGATTGCACGAACGCGCCACCAGTACGTTTCGGGGGGATGCTCCGTGGTGCAGTACCCAAACAGCTGGCGCGCGTCTCTGCGCTTCAGCAGCACGTGTGGAGGCCGATGGGCGTGAAGGAGGGCTTGAGCTAGAGGAAGCGGCGGAGTCCAGAGTGCCTTTGTGGATGCGTAGTGGTTAGGCTGGACAGGAGGCGGTGTTCAATGTCATGTGGGCGGAGATGAGGAGGCGGAGTCCAGGCAGCAGGAGGCGGGTCCGTGGCCGATGTCAGCAGAGAGACGAGAGCGAAGAGAGAGGCGGAGGGGCACCGCTCCAACCTTTATAGGACTCGCAGCCGCGGGGCGGTGGCCACCAACGCTAAGCGAAGCGTACAATCTAAACCTGACATCGGCCGCCATCCGATTGACCCCAACCCCCATGGCGGCCCACTTAACTTAGCTGGAAACTGCAAACAACTCCATTTCCTAGGCCAAGTCATCCCAGACAGTGTGAAAATATTCTGCCTCCGACCCCACGACAGACACAAATGCCCACACTGAACTTGATTGCGGCGAATCGTGCCACAAATTCCCCGGGCTGGTAACCTGGCGATAGGCCGAGGTCCGCATGCCCGCTCCGGCCGTCCGACCAGTTGTGATCAATGTGCTTGCTCCGGCGTTGCGTCAACGTGGCCCCCACTTGTACAACATTTCCTGCTCGATCGCAGGCTTCGCTGCCGAGAGACATAGAAGAGTTCCCATCTGTGGGGAATCCGGCTGCGCCCGCGAGGCCAAAGGTACCTTTATGGATAAATTCAGTGCATGTGTTCATGCAGTTATACGCGTGGATTCCGCATGGCGCCACGTGGTCAGTGCTCGCGTCGCGCCTATCTGCTGGCGTGTGCGCAGGGCGAACACCGATAAGCGTGTCAGGTATTGAGGAAGATATGATTACAATAGTCGCGACGGTGGCATTCGTGCCCTGTTTGTTCGATGAACAAAGTCGCTCGAAGTGGGTACGTGTCTCCCTTCGAGCAATTCTATACAGCGCGTTTGTGGTTCGGCCATTACGCAATGTGGTCCAGCAGCTCACAGCCGCACGAGACTCTGCTTAGCGTGTGCGTGGGCGAACAACAATATGTATTCAGATCTATTTGGCTTGAAAAGGAAACCGCGCTTTTACTTTCGCAACACTCGCAGTCTCCGCCAACCGTGGCGTAGGAGTCACCTTTAATCGCCTCCGTACGCGTTTCATGCAGCGTTGGCGTTCGTGCTGCTGTGTTCCTATGTGTGGAAAACACCATTTGTGCTAGCTCTGCTAAAGAGATATTCATGTCGGTATGCCTGTTAATGCAAACCAGCAATCTTCCCAGCATCATCGGAAGTTCGAGTTGATAATCCCGAACTGTAAGTGCACTGTATGACTCGCCACACACATTGGGTTGAGGCTCGCTTGTGGGAATGGGGCTCTGCGCTGTTAATGGCTCGCGCGTCATAGGTTTCCTCGCAGCGGCGCCGCAACATCTCACAGACTAAGGCGCACGTGGCTCAGATTTTCCATTCAGGAATAATCAGAAAAAGAAATAAGGATGAATATAGAAGAAGAAATGATAGCAAACCCTACTATTGAGATCATCGCAATGCACGCCCCTATTGTCCGCCAGACAAAATGGAAGGGACTTACTACTACGTCATAATATGGAATAAACTGTCTTGGCGCTATATATCTGTGGATGCATGCGGTTCCGAGAACCGCCAACATATTAATATTCACATACTCGATATGTGATGAAAAGTTATAATAAAAAAAAGGTTGTTAATAAACTACAAACCCAGGCAATATTTATTGGTAGCCATTTGAATTCATTTTGAAAATTCGACCAATTTTATTTTAACACAAAAATATAATGTATAAGTAGGTCAGAGAAAAAAATCATCTTTTACTGATTTATAGATACTTTTCTGCTCCAACATAGATCATTCTGAGTGATCAGAATAAGCATTTTACCAATATAAAATTTATTTCTAAACATAAGTTAAATATATAAAGACAGGCAAGCAGATTTCACGAAGTATTCATTTTAAACCAAAGTAAAATATAAATAGGTCCAAAAATAATCATTTTTTTTGGATATAAATTGTGGTGAATATAACTAATTGCGATTTTGAATAAGACAACAATATTACAACAAACACTTGCTTCAATCATGCAACACACACTCAAATATATTTCAACTAATCAAATAGTAGAACAACCAAAAAAAACATTGATATATATGCCCAACATCAACTTGTCTAAAATATAGTTCAAGAGCATCTTCACATGCCAACACAAAAAAACTCAGAAGATACAGATTGGGTTTGTTATTGAAAAACCTGGATGGGGGCATTTATAAGGATCTATAAATAAATAGGAATTTATAGGTTTGAAGCGCCAGAACCAGAATCGGTTAAGAAGAAATTGTGAAAGTTATAGTTCGGCTGTTGACACTTACTAACGAGAGCCCTGAGGGAATTTGAATACCATTAAATTCGATATGAGAGTAAAATTATATTTTGACAAAGAAGACTAATGAAAGCAATGAGTTGAAAGAAAACACCTAACATGAGATGTTTAAAGTTTTTTCTTCATTTACAATCATTTCATGGTTTCCAAGATGTCATGTTTATGATAAACTTCAGAGGTTATGAAATAGATGTTGATGATAACAGCAGAAGGAAGTGTTGTTACATATGGGAAAATCATTTTTCTGTAGAATATACACATCTTCAAATCAGAATCCTGCCTTAAAGTTTCTCCTACATATGATTTTTCAAGGAGCAGTAAAACTTAAAAAGCAGTTGTTAATGTTCAAAACAATGATCAACAAATGCTTCCGTCTCTGGCGCTGCTCTTGCTCCTTACACCCCACTAATGGAAACCGGAACAAATATACATATATATAATTATGGAAAAAAAACTTTAAATGTTAAAGGATTAGAATTTCCAATTAAGTTAAGAGGATATCTCGAACTTTGAGCGAAATGAAACAATCTCTCATTAAGTAGTGTTTGGACTAACAGACATACAAACAAAGTTCAAATATTAAAATTTCAAATACTCTAAATAAAAAACCATTGAAACATACATTGACCTTCTAATAATATAGTCAGAGGAAAAATTACACATTTAATGTCTTACATCGAAAATATTTTTAAAGATTACTACTTCTCAAGCATACAATTAAAACTATAAGGACATTATCCTGCAAGCAATTGTCTCAATTCTTTCACACAAAAGAAAAGTATGAGAACCAACATTCAATATTATTGCATCAGCCACAAATTCAACATGCAATAAATATGCCAAATAGTGGTTCAGGCGGTAGATTTCTAACAATGACAAACAATTCCAAAAGCATCATTTCGTAACATATGCCACTTTGAAAAGCATTCCGAAAAGAAGACACAAACTCTCCAAATCCCAAAACAAATCAACACCAAGCCAGAGCTAAATGATACTCTTGTGGGTTCTGTCATTATAATTCAAAATCATCTGTGGAGACAACATAACAACGGTGTTATGATTAGTCTCAACATCTTTGTTAGATAAATAAATGAAGTACACAAGTGTCAAATGGGTATATGTCTAATATAATCAATCAAATAAATGAAATTATGCAAACAAAATTCAAAAGCCTTGCTCTGATTAACATTAATACATTCAGAGAAAAGGAGCAGTAACAATTGATGTTTCGGATCACAAGAGAAAGGTGAAAATCTTGAACAATACTGGCTCATTAAAATTAATGTCAAAAACTGATGTTTGAACAGAATATTCAGTCAGGTTTGCAACAGTGAAGGATTATATATCACCTCCTCTTTTATTGAGGTCTTGTGTGGTGGTGTTTGCTCGGGTGGTATTTCCCCAAAGCGTAAAAACTGCTAATGAAAAGGCTCAACGCCAGGTTTAAAAGAGATGGAAAGAATATTTTTGTTGATGTTATTTTTACACTGTCGATGCTTCGTACGAGAATGAACACACAGAACGTATCAAAAAGGGAGCAGGAGATAAAAGACCGGGTGTAGAGAGCTGAAGGAAAAAAACAGTGTGGCAACAGAGACATGAGGAATCGTGTGGAAGGGAGTGGGATGGGGCAGGTACACAGGGTAGAAGAAGGATGACGACTAACAAGGACTTTCAGGAGGGCAGAGGAATTTTGAAGGAGGTGGTTTGAGGGATTAACTGGGGGAAAAAAAACAGATCAGTGGTTGTTTGATGGGTATAGAGATGTGGTGTAACAGGCTGTTTGAAGACTGGAGGAAACAGGGCGGGATTGAAGAGAGTGTGAGAGTTAATCCAATGCGGAAAAAATAGAGAAATGAAAGAGTGAGGGAGTGATTCTTGATTTGGCATTTTACCAGGAGGGGGTTGCTGGCAGACATTTACGTGCCTTGTGGAAATATTGGGGGAGGGGGGGGACATATCTCCAGACAGAGCAGTCGGGGGAGGGGTGGGGGGACTTCCAGTGTTGGAGAGAGAAGCAGATGCCCAGGGAAGAGTGACGTGGTCTGAATCGAAATTTATTTTTGGAAATCAAGCCATTGGAGAAGAGGAAGGATTTGATATCTGAAGCGATGATGGATTCCATAACCTTGCTGATGATTGGGAGAAGGCTGATTGGTTTTAGTTGCAGGAATCTGTTTTTTGCACCTTTTTTTATGCAGAGCAGTAATGTTTTGCTGATTTCCAAGCAGATGGCAAATGGCCTTGAGAAAATGAGAGGGTGAGTATATACAGAGAGAGGATGAGCAAGAGCAGGCAGAGCAGATTTTTAGGACACATGGGCTGATGGCATCTGGACCAGTTGCAGAATCTGAGTCTAGGCTTGACAGCAAGCTATTCACACTGTCAGGAGAAAGGACACAGAGTCCAGGAACAGCTGGGCATGACTGGATAAGGTGGGTACAGAAAACGATGGGCTGGGACACAATATTTAAAGCAAACAGGAGTTTAGGAAAATCAGCCTTTTCATGTGCAGGTCAGCTGTGCGGCCTTTGAGGTAAGAGGAGGGGATGGAAGGGGAACATACACCAGAAACAGACTTTCACTAGATGCCACCAGGATTTGGAGGAGGGAGATAGGTTTGAAATTCAGACGTTGAGTTTCGAAAGATGTTGTTTTCTGCTCTCCTGAGGGTACACACACTTGTTCCGAGCTTTATGGAAGGAACTGAGATCCTTCAGTTGGATTAGCCTTCCATGAGCGAAGGCACGTGTTTCAGGACACAAGCTTCAGTGTACCATGGGTGGGAGGAAGGGAAGGACAACTGAAAGACGAGATGGGATAAATCTGTGCATGAGAGAGAGAGCAAGTTTCTTTGAAAGAATCCACGATGAGTTGATGTTGGAGGAAGTGGAGATGGGAACCAGTACAATTTTGATGGCTGTTTGAAGTCCCTGCCAGTCGGCTGAGTGAAATCCAGACTTGACGGTGCTGAGGTTGTTCTCTAAGAACAGCCAGAGAGATATCTACTTTGCAAGCATTTGGTCAGATGAACCCGATTGGAGCAGAGGAAAGAACAGCAGATATTTTCAGGGAAATTGCGTCAAATCAGATCCAGAAGAGATGGAGTACCGTTGGTTGAGATCAGGTCCAGGAAATTGACAGATTGTGGTCAGTACCTTGAGTCACAGAAGTCTTTTGCTGAAGTGCCATGGCAGGTGAGAGAGGTTACCACTCCCAGCCAACTTGCAATGATGATAGTTGAGTCACCACATATGAGGAAGAGAGAGTTGGGATGAGAGGATAGAAGTTGGTCCATGTTTTCAGAAGGCGAGATGAAAATGGAGTCATCACTGTTTGTGGACTGTACAACAACACATATAAACATGAGGTGGAAAGTGGAGGGAAGCTGTCACCAGAGGTATTTCCCGGTGGTATGGGGAGAGAGGACAGTGCATGAGAGTGAGGAATAGAGTCTTTTGATGAAGTGAGCACTCCTCCACAGGACGAGGCTCTGGTGTGTTCATACCGGAGGAAGGGAGTTAACCAGGAGAAGATATTAGAGTCAGAGATGTCTTGAAGGAGGAAAGTTTCTGTTAACAGATGAAGTCTGTTTTTTTAGTGGCAACTGTATGGAAAGATCTGTCAGGTTTGAGCGAAGGCCCGGATATTTGTGGTCTACACTGTTAAGAAGAGGGAGGAAGGAGGTTTTGGGTGCAAGGGAGGGAGGAGGTAGGACGAGGGAGGATGGGGGGGGGGACAAGGTAAGGAGAGTGTGAAGAGTGTGGGGGGTTGCAGAATGCTTAGGGAGAGGGCCGGATGAGGAGAAGAGGCTCGTGGTGATGGGTTGAGATACAGTGGGGAGTATAAGAGAGGGGGCAAAGGGCAGTTGAAGATTGGAGAGGTGGAGTGATGTGATGGAGAGAGAGGGGTGGGGAAGGAGGCAGCTTTATGTTGTGAGGGGGGAACTTTGGGAAGGGGGAGTGAGGGGAAGATTGGAGGGAAAGGGTGAGAGGGGAGAGTTGAGGGAGAAGGGTGAGGGAGAGTTTTGAGAAAGGTGAGAGGGAAGCTTGGAGGGGGAAAGTTGGAGGTTGTTTTCCGGAGGAGGAGGGAGATATTTGAGAGAAGGCACGGCCAAAGTGCAGATGAGGGCGATGGAGAGGTGGGGAGAGTGGGGAAGGAGAAGGATGAGACGCGTGGGTAGAGGTATAGGCGAAGAAGGGAGTGGGCAGGGGGAGGTACAAGGTTGAGGGGTTGGGAAGAGAGGGAGAGTGCTGCGAGGAAGGGAGGAGCATGTTTGTTGAGGGAGGGGAGGAGGTTTTGGGTGCAGGGAAGGGAGGGGAGTGCACTGGATGAGAGAAGGAGATATCTGTCGGAGTAGAATGGAGCCCACAGATGTTAAAACACCATACACTTTAGGACACAGAGGAGAGCTTATACTGAAGCAGAAGCCAGTGAAGAGGTGCCAAGAGCAGAGGTAGGATGAGGTGCAAGATGGGAGGGGTAAGGAGAGGGATAACAAGTGAGGGTTAGGAGGAGGCAGATTTAATATAAGTAGGTGGGGTGAATTGGCATGAAGTTTGAAAAAATAATGATTGATGGAACACGAACATTGCATTGCAAACTGGTGATTTTAATTTTTCTTTTTTAAGTCAGAGATGCAATTAAGGACATTGCATGAGGGATGCACAATTAAGAGAATTAAGAGAATGGAGAAAGAAAAGTTGTAAGCAGTGGGGACATTTTAGACACAGGATGAAGGAAAGGTCGAATTGAAAACACCTTTTGAAGAAGAAAAGAGTAGTGAATTATGATACAATAACGAGAACCACACGTGTTGAAGATGAAGTTGTAAATTTTGAGAGACCGTTTTTATTACTGTTTATTTTTCGATAAAGATTAAGTAAGATTAGGATAAGGAAAATTTGAAGAAAAATCGTGAATGTGTTGGTAAATTTGGATCAGCAATGCAGAAGGAAGCTGGTATTTCGACGAATGTTACAGGAAGAAGAGCGGGAGGTGAAAACACGTGGTTATGGGAGGTGTAACATGAGAGGTTAATAGAATAAATAATTATTATATTAATTTTTTAAAGATTAGGTAAGATTAGGAAAAGGAAAGGTTGAAGAAAAAATCGTCAAGGTGTATGGTGAATGTGGGTCGGCAAAGGTAGAAGATGGTAGATTGGTGATGACGTCATAAAAAACGAATATGACGTCATTGTATGTATCAGGTTTGCGATAAATTATCTGTGCTAATGCCCGCTTGAATTCCCGCAAACAAAATTCAAACAGCTTGCCTAGTTCGGAGATATGTATAGGCGATTTCCATTAGCGGCGATATTAATGACGTCAACTTTTTTTCTCGGAAGAATTTCAAAATCGGAGATGGTTACTGCCTGCGCGTGGGCTTTCTGCATATTACATGGCAAAGGTTCACGAAGATCCGATGAAAACTCTGGGTTGTGAAACAAAAAATGCCAAAAAATAGGAATGACGTCATAAAAATTCATATGACGTTATAGTGATGTATCATCTGTGCGGTAATTCATCTCTGCTAATGCCCTGTTCGATTCCCGCAAACAGAATTCAAAAAGCTTGCCTAGTTTCGGAGATCATTTTTTAGGCGATTTCCATTAGCGGAGATATTTTGACATCACAACTTTTTTTTCTAGGAGGAATTTTCAAAATCGGAGATGGTTACTGTCTGCGCAGGGTATTTTTACATATATACACCAAGTTTCAGGAAGTTTCGATGAAAACTATAGGCTGTGAAACAAAAAAGTCCACAAGAACAACAACGTGAGTAAGACTTAGAGATCCTCCACGAGGATCTAAAAATGGATGGGTTCATAGTGAGGCAGATGACAGGTGCTAAATTAAAAATGGGGCTTGGTAATACAAAAAACTATTAAGCTCTGATGATGTCATCAAGACTGAGGAGCAAGCTTACAAAGCTTCAGATGTGAAGCTTTTAGCTTATGAATTACATTAACCGATAATTAATCACAAAGTTGATTACATATGGTCTGCCGATTTGATTGAACTGAAAAACGACAGGGGATACAGGTATGCATTAACCATTATTGATTTAAGGTCAAGATATGTTTGGGTATTTCCATTGAAAAATAAAAGAGGCACCACTCTCGTGATAGCATTCCAACAGATATTTAACAAAAGCAAATGGAAGCCAAAAAAATTATGGACTGATGAGGGAACAGAGTTCTCTAACAGAACGTTTAAGAATTTCCTGAAAGATAAAGATATCACATTTTAATCACACTTTGAAAGAGAGACAATATAAAAAATTCACTGAACTCAGTTTTCAACAATCTTTAATTCAGGACATTGAAGATAATTACAATAATGCAGTTCATTCCTCAACAAAAGAAAAAAACCAACAAAAACATTCACAAAATTACAATATGAATGGGAGATTAATCAGAGAAATCCAAAGTTTAAAGTTGGTGATATCGTAAGACTATATCGGTGGAAATCACACTTTGAGAAAAGGCTTATACAAAGAGGTGGACTTTTGAACTTTTAAAAATAATTGATGTTTTAGACACAGTTCCTTTGACATAAAAATTGTTCGATTTTGAGAAAGAAGAAATCTTGGGATCATTTTATTCACAGGAATTACAAAAAGCAAAGATGATTGAATAAATGAAGAAAAAAAACACAATAATTCTTGAAAAAAATTAAACAATTGCAAGAATTAATTAATTGAAAAAATAATAAAAACTAAATCATAATTTTTTTTCACTCCATCCCTTTATTGTCTCCACCCACACACCACACCCACACACCTAAGTTATTCCCCCACCCCTCCAGTGTACCTCCACCCTCACCCCACCCCAAAAGACAA
>CM068955.1:2659549-2693769 GCA_035128595.1 Eptatretus atami
CGTCTCTGTTTCCTCCTTCGTTTTATTTAATTCATTCTCGACTCGGTCTACCTCCCGTGTCTCTGGCAATGCTTCTACTTCCTTCTTTGTTGTCCCTGTTACTTCCCTCTTTTCCATTCTTGTTTGTGTCTCCCTTATCCTTGTTTCGTTGCACGCAATTGCCCCTATGCCCGCCTGCAGGCCTCGCATATCGCTCTTGAATGCCTTCTTGTGCGCATCCATATCGTCCATCAAATCGCGCGCATTTTTTTTTATTTCTGCCAGCTTTGTTTGCCATTTCTCCTCCAATTGTTTCCGAAGCCCACCAATGTCCGCCTGCCTCGCCTGCCATGCCCACGTGGCTTGAAACAGTTGCTGGGAGCGCTCGCCTCGTGTCGTGCCGTTTGTTGCGCCAAAAATAGCCGCCTGCTCACGCCTCGTGCCGCGCTGAAGTCGGCCGCGCCCATCTTGCGACTCCGTTTGCCGGCAAAGTTCGTGCTCAGATAGGGTGAGCTCCCCCAGAAAGAACCATCCCGGGCCATGGATTCTATATTCAAACACATATCTAATACCCCGGCACCCGCTCGCCTTGAAACTCCATCTTATTTCTCGTAGAAGATTAAAATTTTGCCTGCTCGTAATTTGGGGGAACGGGGGGGGGGGGGGTCGTCTCGCACACCCCTGGTCCGATCCCCGTGAATTTAGCCTGGAGACGGGGGAGTTTGTTTCCCGCTCGCTGACACCACTGTTACGAATTCTGGCCCGTCCGGCGTCGATCGGCCGCTTGACTCGAATGGCGACCGCGTCGCCCACCGGAACGGACAATTCAGTCGTGACCCTCTTGGAACTATCGCCAAGGAGCTAGTCACGGGTGGGGTTTAACCTCACCACAACCCAGTCCGCATCCTACTCGCGTGAAATAGGTGAATCGCTGAAAGTCGATATACCTAAGTACTCGCACGGGTACTACCGAGGGGTTGTACACGCAACAGGTCGACTCTGGACACGAACCGCTTAAGCGGCTCGTTCCGTGCTACAGGGATAACCGAGCGGAGTTATCGTCGACCTTGATGGTTCAGATTAGTTACGCGGCGTTTAAACCCACTACCAATCCCTTACGTGATGCAATGGAGATTCAATAAAAGGAAAAGACGAAGCAAAACGGGGAACAATCGGACAAGCACATTTATTCACGGAAGCACGGAAGGCACGTATATTACAGTCAAAGGGATACAATAAAAGCAATACACGTATACGTTTATGCAAAGAAAAACACAAGCAAAGAACCAACGCAGATCTACAACCGAATAAGGCAATTCACACGGCAACACTTAAAACAGTTCTACTTCTCAAGACTGGCGCCACCCACAGACATTTACACAAAACTCCAAAAAAAAGGAAGTCGCGACTTCCCTGAGCGCGTCGTCCAGCCTTGGCGACCGCAACTCCGAGTCCCTCGGCGTGGTCCACTGTGCTCGTGCCTCGCGCCTGCACATGTCGTCCGCCCGACCCGAACGAACGAACAGAACCTCAAGCAGGGATCTCCAACAACTCTCGACAATTCTCATTCAGGACAACCGACCAGCGACTCTCCACAACTCTCGACAATTCTCCTCCAGGGACAAGGGCCAGCGATTTCCACAACTCTCGACAATTCTCCCCAGGACAAGGGACAGGGACTCTCCACGCCCACCATTTTGTAGGGTCGGGCTCCGCGCTTCGCTCCGCCCCGCCCCGTTCTTGGCTCCTCCTTCCTTCGAGACGCTTCCAGAAAATGCCTCGAAGGGGGCGTTCCTCTCCCCGGCCGCGTCACACCGCGCATTGCCAATCGGAGGACGCGCCACCCCTCCCCCTTTCTCACTCAGTACGACGAGGGAAGGAAGATTCGGGCGGAGATATTTGCGCGGCGTTTTGGGCGGGAGATCTTGGCGGAGATATTTATGCGCGGAGTTTTGGGCGGAGATCTTGGCGGGAGATATTTAAGCGGAGTTTTGGGCGGGAGATGCCCCTTCGCACCCTTGTTGCTGCTGCCACTCCGCTCCTTTCATCCGTCCCGCGGAGATCGTGACCGCACGGTGCTCGTTGATTGGCGAGTGGCGAAGATGTGGTAGCGTAGTTGTGGAAGGTGCGTCGTGGTGTGAATGGCGTGATTGTTGGCGTCGTGTAGTGAATGGCGTGATCGTTGAGATGTTGGTTGTGGCGATGTTGTTGTTGTTCTTGCACCAAAATAACGACAGCAAAAGAAAAACGGCTAACTGAAGAACGCAGCCCGAATGGATCACATATATTCCCTCTATACAACGGGTTGGGCTAACTACACATGGACTTACCGATATATCTCACCTGAGGACCCTTTATGGTGTAATGCGAATTCCACAGCCGTAACAATATATACATATACATATATATATATATGTAATATATATACGTCCACGAATTGACGGTTGCATTTGCTAATATATATATATATATTGTTACGCTGTGGAAATTTGCAACCACCATTCAGGTCCCGTAGGTGAGATATCTTTTAAGTACATGTATAGTTAGCCCCAAACCGTGTTTAGAGGGAATTTATGAGATTCATTCGGGCGATCCTTTGAGTTAGGCTGTTTTCTGTTCTACCTTTATTTTCGAACCAACCACTACAACAACGCCAACCACGCCACCCCTACAACAACGCCAACCACGCCGCCATTACAACAACGCCAACCATCCACCACTGCAACGGCCACGGCGTTCTGACTCGGCCACGGTTGCCGGAGGCCTGGCCTTCGGGGAAAGCAGGCGGCCCCCGTTCCCCCTCCTCCCCCAGCGTCAGCGATTGACGGAGGACCACGCCCCTTCTGAAGTTCCAGCATGTTCTGGAAGGAGGGGTGGAGCCGAAGGCGGGGGAGTGGAGCGGGGCCCCGGCGATAAAAGGGACGGTGAAGGCGACGGAGGAAGGATTTCGGGCCCGCGATATAACGACGGACAAGAGGAAGTGGCGCAGAAAGTGGCGCAGAAAGTGGCGCGCGTCGTGTGGAGCAAAGGATCTCACGTCGTGTGGACTGAGGAGGATCTCGCGTCGTGTGGACTGCGAGGATCTCGCGTCGTGTGGACTGCAGAGGATCTCGCGTCGTGTGGACTGCGGAGGATCGACTCGACCGACCAGGGAAGTCGCGACTTCCATTTTCTTTGGGTCTGTGTGAACGTGTGTGTGTGGCGCCGAGTCTTAATAAGTAAAATTGTATAAGTGTTGCCGAGTGTTCGCGTTAATCGGTTGTAGCTCTGCGTCGTCGTTGTCTATCTTTTATTTGATATATGTGCATTCTGTGCTATACGTGTGCTTTGTGTCCGTGTGTGTAAATAAATGCTTGCTTGTTGAATTGTTCCCCCGTTTCGCTGCGTCCTTTCCTCTGTTGGGTCTCCATCTTGCTTCACGTAAAGGGTTCGAGTGGGGCGCGGACGCCCGATAATTAATCTGAACCGTCAAGGTCGACGATAACTCCGCTCGGTTATCCCTGTAGCACGGAACGAGCCGCTTAAGCGGTTCGTGTCCGAAGTCGACCTGTGGCTGGTGCAACCCTCGGTAGGTTACCCGTGCGAGTACTTAGGTATATTGACTTTCGGCGATTCACCCTACCTCGCACGGGTAGAATGCGGACTGGGTTGTGTGAGGTTAAACCCCACCCCTGACTGGCTCCCGGCGTTAGTCCGAGAGGGTCACGACTGAATTGTCCGTCCGTCGGCGGGGGCGGGCGCGTCGCGATTCGAGGTCACGTGGCCGATCGCACGCCGGCGGGCGCGAATTCGCCAAACGAATATATATATATATACATATTATATATACAAACAGTCACAAACTCTACCACTTTTGGTGGAAGTGTACCACTTTTTGTAAACTTGAACAGCCGACAGATATATATATATTTTTTTTTGACCAATAATAGCGAAAAATACCAATTTCACACAAAGTCTCATCAAAGTGTTTCATAGATTTTCATGTTGTAACAAGCTTTCTGGCAGTTACCCTCGATGCCGCATGTAAAATCATGTCCGTAATCTCATTGCATTTGATTGGCAACACCGACTGTTCAAAGTATGTGACAGTAGTTGACAAATGCTGTCCCATTTGCAAGCATTATCGTCACGTGAAATGTTGGACGTTTCACATCGGTTGACCGAAATGATGGAACTCAGAGCAGAATATTGTTCCGAAAAGAACCACGCCTTTGCTGCGTTGGTCGTATGCACGAGTCACATGCAAAGTACTGTGCATGCGCACACAGAAGCTGGTGGCCAAGGTGAAGACAGTGACCGACCTCGATCTTAGTGCTAGGTCCCCAAGCATCCTAGTGCCATGAGGTAATTGGAGGTCTCCCTAAAGTCTGTATTGGAGAGTAGGGGGTGGCCAAGTGTAAGCTTATCTTTAAATTTGAGTTCATATATAACTCATTATAATATATTGTGTGTCATACGATGGAAAGTCCAAAACATTGAGGAGGTACATGTAAAAAATCAAATAATGATAATAATGAATTCATCAGGAAAATATGATTATTCTGCTTTGATTTTTCGTTAAAAAAAATTTGTCTTAGAATGTACAAATTTAAGGTTAAAATAACAAAAAGACCACTCCGCCGGACCCTCCTCTGCTCAGTCGCATCGCTCCCTCGCATCACGGATCCTTTCCATCCGTCCTCTTTTTCTTCTCTCAATGTTGGCAACTATGTATATACTGCAGATACTTGTCATGTTTCCTGATAAATAATTCGAGCCGTGTGCCCCGAGCAAAAATCCCACTGCAGTTAAACGACAGCAACTACAAACTCGACTTAACTTCACAATCGATCCCACCTTGCACAGACCCTCGTTCCACTGGTACGAGGCAGAGGCCCGCTTGCGGAGCTGAAGTACAGCATACATCGCAATGGGCAAAGCCGTATTGAGAGCGTGTGCTCCACCCAGAGCACACATTAACAGCTCCAGAGGTTTCCACTTGGATTGGCGAGCGGTGAGTGCCAAAACGGCCCAAGTGTTTGCTCCCGCAGCCACCAGAGCACATATGAGCCACGGCAAGGACTGTCCGGCAAAGGGTCCTCCTCGCTCATCTGCCAGGGTCTGCATGGCGTCCGCCACTGCGGTTGGCTCAACGTCGGTGTGGTGTCTTCAACATTGGCTACAGGAAACAGAAAAGGATCCAGAAATGATTTGTTTTTTGAAGGAAATGCAAAGAAAAACTGAAGGATGCCATTTTGACCAATTAGACCTTTATCTTTTTTCCCCGGATGACCTACACTATGAATGTAATCTGTGAATTTGCTTGTTTTTTTTCCCATCTATTGACCCAATTCTCACCATTAGCTTAATTGAACTGAACATGCACATCCCTTTGTCAATCACCAGGCAGGGAATTTAGACAGTGTTATGCTAAGTAATGGCATACTCCTTTTGAAATATACCATGACATGTCAACATTAACATTCTAACAACTGAAGGACAACATGCTGGAAATGCAGAACCCCTTGCAGCACTGTAGTAGGACGCCATTTCAATGGGAGTAGACTCTACAAGAAAAGAGATCCAGGATTAGATAGCTCAGAAGATAGAACACCATCAACTGTGTTACCTTCAACCAGAATCATTACTAACTGGGATCGACTGCTTAGCATCTGATTTCAGAAATTATCAGGTGCATCAAAAAAGTGCAAAAAGTTATTTCTTAAATCAATGCAATAAAATTGTGGAAGGTGATTTAAATTTTTTTTTTGACATTTGTTAATTCATCAACCTGACAGTGGATTTGGATTGATTGAAACAACATGCTAGCTCTGCACTCGAGGCAAGGTGAACGCGACCTTTCACACCACTGTGCCCTTCATTGTTGCCAATTTAGCAGGCCTTCAGTGGCAGTTCACAAGACAAATTCCAAATTTACATTTCGGTAGTGTATTGAGCCGTTTAGCTTGTGTGACATTTCATACAAGACGGCGACAACACAACCGCAGGGCGATTGCCAACAAACAAGCACGAAGAGCCTTCAAATGTCGATTATACGGTTTTTGTTCCTCTACAATGTAAGTAAGGGTTCATCACATAAACAATGGTGAAGCAGTTGAGAACAGAACCACAAACAGGTAAGAAAATTGACAGATAGCACAGTGTGTAGGGGTGGTGGGACAGGACTGCAATGGGGGGAATGAGGTTGAGGGAGAAGAGTAAGTAGAAAGTGCGGGCAAAGAGGAAAAGCAGAGAAACACAATCAATGTGGGAAGAGAAAGCTTCAGGTGGAATGGAGGAAAGTCAGTAAGATATGGGAATGAAGGACAAGCTGCCATCTTAGAGGGAAGAACATCATGGGAAAAACTCGAGGAAGTTCTCCAGAAGATATATATTTTTTGTCTACAGAATCGCGGGCTCATGGAAAAGATAAACATGGAACAGATCAGGATGCAACATAACAAATGGAACAACAGAATGAGAAGGGAAGGGGGAAATGCCGACAGCAGGGCCGAGGGAGAAAATAGATGGAGACGGACAAACAAGGGATGTGGGTAATGATGAGGGGTAGGGGAGAACGCAGGGGTGGACAAGATAGATGCAGAAGAAGCAAAATTCAGCAGGGATTGGGGGGAGGTTAACAGGTGTAGAAAAGATCATGGTTTTGGATTGGGGATGATCTGAGATGATGGTGTGAACAGCTGTCTTGAAGACCTTAAGAGAAGAATGAGAATGAAGAGAATGTGGAAGTTGGATCTACAGGTGAGAAAAAAAGAACAAATGAGTGGAGGCGAGCAGTGATTCTGGATTTTCGGAGTTTCACTAGGAGGGGGTTGCTGGTGGACTGTGTGCGCCCTCCAGATAACTGGGTGGGACAATTCACAAGGAGGGCAGAGGCTGCAAGACCAGAAAGGAGGCAGAATAAGACAGAAACCACCAACCCGTTGATGATGGCGAAGTGATACACCCATCGACTCAACTTCATCGTGGGAAATGCCAGTGATCTTGAAGGCCTTAGTTTTCAGGGCATCAAGTTGAGCAAGGTGCGAGGCAAGCCAGCCTAGAGGGGAGAGCAGTATTTCATCAAGCTGTGGATGAAAGCCTGGTATGTGGACAGGAGTTCAGGTGTGTCAAGGAAGGACTCTGCACGATGAAGAATGCCCAGTTGGTGACTCGCTTTAGAGGCCAACCTTGGAATGTGGCGCTCCCAAGAGAGATCATGGCTGAGAGTGAGACCCAGGAGTTTGAGTGAGTAAACCTCTTCGGGAGGGTTGTTGAGAAAGTAGTCCTTGCGGTACCGTCTTTCTGGAGAGAGATAGTGAGAATGTGAGATTTATCAGGATTAAAAGACATATTCCAAGTGTTTGTCCAGTTTGTGATTTTGTCAATGTCTGAAGAGAGGGAAGAGGCTGCGGCCTGTCTGGCAAAAGGATTAAGAATGTCATGGCAGAGGTTGGAGTCATCAGCAAAGAAGGATGGTGCAAGCTGAGCATTTTGTCAAAGGTGGACATCATCAAAACGGTTTGCGTTGCTGGATGACTTTGTGACCTAGTGGAACTAGATGGAAGGTGGGCTGAAAGGGCATGGGTTAAGGTGCAACAACACCATATTGGAAATTACAGGGATCTGATGAACCACCAATTTGTTTATGGTGAGAGAAGAACAGACCCTGTAGGCTATCTCAACCTTCTTATGTATCACATCTATTACCATCAAGGCTCTTTATGCGACTGCCTTCACGGTTGCAAGGTGAGATGAAGAGGTATGCTCAGCTTCCTGGTTGCTCAGCTGGAGAGAGAGCCACATTATACTTCCTGGTGGTGCAGATGAAAATATTGTAGTTTCACATGAATGTCATGGATATTAGGATTAAACGAACAGCTCAACACAGTGTATTAGACCTCAACCACAATCATGAGGTCGATGCTCAAATATGAAACACCAAACACACTGGTTCTTTGTTCCAAATAATGTGTCACACTATAATCTTTAGGTATGTGGAATAAATACAGATGATGATTATGATGATGATAACATTCAAACCAGCAAGGTAATCACTATGACGAGGCGTTTAGTCCAAATGGACTGATCCACATTGCTCACGGGGGGGAGCAGCTTCCCAAGTCACTACCAATGATCAAAAAGGCATAAAATGAGGAGAATGAACAATCTCCTGATACCCTCAAGTTCACCTAAAAATATAATTTTATCCTTTCATGTGCACAGGCATCCAGCTACGTTTGATTGGTGCTTCACAAGTCGGGAATTGCATCACAAGGTGTGCCATCGCTCAGAAGCATGTTAAGCTGGATGTCTTGTCGGCTAGCATTAGCGATGCACGTTATACCATGGTGTCTTTTGCGAAGAGTACGTGAGTTTTCACCGGCACCTTGAAAAACGCCAAATTCCTGTTGCCTTCAGTCAGTCGTCAAGCCTGGCCAGCAGGTTCGTGAAAGACTTGAGGCAATATCGATCGCTGGCTGACCTCGCAAGAAGGTGGGAATTATTTGGGCCATTAAAAATAAAAATAGTAACAGTCGCACAAGTCACAGTGGAGAATGGATTTGTGCACTTGACTGGCAATAAATACTTTATACAAAATGTAATTTGAAATAACTTAACCAAGGCTGGCAGGATATCCCCGAGGGATGCACACTCACCTCTGACCTTTGGTTTGAACCCTGACCAAGCTACAAACTGTCATCCTGGTATTTCACAGGGAGGGCGATTCATCGATGGGAGTGCTGTACCTTGAATGGACGTTAAGCCGTCCGTCCTATCTGCTGATCCCACGGTGTCCGTCGCGAAGAGTAGGTGAGCTATCGTCGGCACCCTGATCAAATTACAAATCCCTGCCCTCACCTACAGGCGGCACTGCATGCTGATGCCCAAATGGATCTAAAATTGACAACAAAAATAAATGATGAAGTTGAGGAACAGATGATGCCCTCTACCAGCTGGCTGATGGAAACGTCATGGTTACAAATTCCAGAAGAAGTGATTAACCAAGTGGTCAAGTGATGACTGATGACTGAAGCAAGACAATAATTCGTGATGGGATAAAGAATCTGGATGAAAGCCAACGTGTTTGGATGAATATGATGGAGCGTGACGGAGTGGATGGACCATGGAACCAACGTGACTGCACTCAATGACACTGACAAATGAAAAATTGAACTCGATTAAACTTTGCTCACTTGTAATTAACATGTATTTATTTATTTATTTGTTAACCTCCGCCACCGACAGTAAGTGAATGGAGGTTATGTTTTCATCCCTGTTTGTCTGTCTGTATGTTTATGAGCACGATATGTGAAAATGGCATGGACGGATTCAGACGACACTTGTAGGGACATGTCTGGGCCCATCGCACGTGACATGCACAACCCATGAAGTAGAAAAACTGAAACTTGGAGGCATGATATAACCGAGTACCTGGGATGGAGGTTTTCACGTACATTGGTCAGGTTTTTGTACCGCAAGACATCTTGATATCTGTTAGACTTCTTGGAATAACTGAGTCATTTTGTGCGAATCATTAACGGTAGATTACCATGAATAAATAGCTTATTGTAATGATTTAGTTATTGACACACACACACACACACAAACACACACACACACACACACCACACACCACACACACACACACACACAACACCACACACACACACAACACACCACACTTCAGGAATCGGCAGGTTGGAGTCAATGTGGTTATCAACTGCAGTACTTTCTGTATACACCCCAGAAACCTTGAGTAGCTTTCACCGAAAAACAAAGTACATTATATATAGACGTTACAAGGATATGTTCACAATCGTTATTCTTTATAAACAGCTGCGTGTGACGGGTGGAAAAAAAAAATTTGGCTCGGGAATTTCGAAAACACGTGAAGATGGCAAACGGCTCATAAATCGGGTGTTATTTCACAACCACTCACTCAGAATAACGAAGCACGAACCACTCGCTTCAGTGTGATGGCGCACGAACCACTCGCTCAGGGTGACTGAGCATGAACCACTCGATCAGGTGACGGAGCATGAACCAGATCAGGGTGCCTGAGCACAAACCACTCACCCAGTGTGATGGAGCACGAACCACTCGCTCAGGGTGACTGAGCACAAACCACTCGCTCAGGGTGACGGAGCACTAACCACTCGCTTTGAATGATGTGGCGTGGCAAAAGCATCCCAGTGAATGAACAATTTGCTCAGAATGACGTAGCGCGGTAGTGCTATCGACAATGGGTGCTCGGCAAGTAGCTTAAGCACTCATGCAAGGTTGGCCAGGCTGTGGCTGCATCCCAAAAAAGACCCCTTTAACTTTAAAGCTGGTCTTTCCCGTGCACGCAGCAGTTTATGAAATAAAATGAATTAATGGAATAAAATGACTTTATCTGCAAAAGAGTTGCTGCCTAATGCAGAACAACCCTGGCGACATCGCAAAGTTCAATCGCCAGTGAAATAAACATTGTAGAAAATCTGTCATTTTGCCTGCTCGTCTGTGCACGTGTCACGTGGTATTCGGGGTCCGTGCAAACGTTATAACTTTTTTTTTGTAACGTCTGTTTTATACCAGATTTGCTTTGACTCCCTCTAGAGCACCTCGCAAAACCTCCGAAAATATAGACACAGATCTGGCAGATGCTATAGATAGGCAGTCCCTCTGGGGGACATGGTGTGAGGTCAAGCAGTGAATGCATTAAATCATATAGCTCAGTGAAGCTGGTTAATTTTGGCACGTTCCTATATTTTTTGTTCATCAGTATAATTCTTCAAACAGTAGGAAAAGATAAGTTTAATGCTTTGGAAATTTCACATTTTCTTGTGTATGTACGGAGGAGGGAACATAGCCTTGCTTGCTTAAGGTAAATACGTAGGTATATTGGCTTAGTTATAAGACTTGTTATTTCTTTAAATTATCAAATTTCACAACAGATTTCGACACTTATTTAGTCCGGGCGATATCCGTTCCTCAAAAACTGAAAGAATATTTCGATGATATACTTTAATTAGTCCGTGAGAGCAGATCGTGGAAAATCGTATCGTATAATGCATAAAATCGCTACAAGCTCCTAATTTGAAAACTATAGTACTTACAAAAGTGATGTATACAGCGATTCGGAGCTATGATGAACAGGCATTCGATATGATTGAGGAAAGTGAAAAAAAAAACTTTATCATTAATAAATCGTTGTAGCCTGTTCCAAGTCAAGGCATGGTTGAGCAGGCCAAAAAACATGGCGGCTTCAGACCCCAGAATGGTAACCCAGGAAATGCCTTCAGACCCCAGACAGCGAGGTGGCGGAGGATCGCCTGATGAAGGATATCAATAAATAAGGCCGTTAATTATGTTCAAAAGACGTGTTGTAATTATCCCAAACACCCAATTTTCAGTCATGCACTTCCTTGGAGTTTTCTTCGTATGCATGCAAAGTTTCAGGCTGCTCGGTTTTATGGCTTTGGAGCTATGGAGGAGGCACACACATGGACATTGACATTTATTAGTCTAGATTCTATTAATTGTAATTTTATTTCAGGTTATTGATAGACAAAGGCGATATAACCTTATTCCGCTTTAGAATATTTGAATACAATGTTATGCTGAGTCTGGAGCAACTCCCAATTTGCGCATTTTGAATACTTGTTAGCACACCTATAGTTAAGGCACATAGTTAGGCCACATGTTAAGGTATTAACTGTCTACTGTGTGTTGGACATGCTTTTTCTGTTATTTTTATACATGGAATCAAGTCCACTGACATTACTACCCCTTAAGAAGAGGAAACTTGCACCAGATTTGACGAAATGTGCACTATGCCAACAACAAACTGCGAAAGGCATCAACGCAACGTCTATCGCCATTTCCAAACTCAAGAACAAGAAGGTTCAAAGCTGGAAGCTGTCTGCAATATGAGAATCCAGAGAAGCTGGACGTTGTTCCATCGCATTGCCACAACAAAAGTAAAATATCAGAAGATGTTGTGATGGTAATCCATAAGAGGATTGTGGTGTCGTATTGTGGCATTGTAACGTGGTGTCATACCGACCTTGTTTGGTTTTTAAAAAATTTTTTAAATTTCATCCCTCAATGTCTTTACATTTTTTTTTTAATGTTTTTTTTTTTCTTGTTTCTGCAATTTTTTTTAAAGTAATAAAATGCTTAATGATTTATATATTTTGTTGTATCTACTATGTGGATTACCACATTTGTGAAATGATGTGATTATTGTTTTTAAAATAATAAAATGCTCAATATTTTGTATATTTTGGGATGGATTAAATCCATCCATGTTATTAAATTGTTTTAATACTTGTTTCAGTCGATTTGGGGGATGGTTTGGATATGTGTCGCTTTTGGAATGGTTCTGTCCACTGTCCACTGTCCATCTCCACCCTCCCACGATCCTGGCCTGGTTTGGTTGAGTCTACATTCATGTTTGATTTCTTTTCATAATAAAACGATTACAGTTATATATATTTAAAATTTTGGGTTGCGTGCATGAGCCCAAAGACAAAGTAACTTCCTCGCGTTGGAATCACCATCACGGCTTCAGGAGTTATCAAGGTAGGTCGGGCTACAGTTTTACATTGTTTTGAGAGGGAAAGAAGTAGAAGAGGAAGAAGTACAAGTTGACAATTTAGTGATATCTCGTTGTGGTACTTTAACGATGTATTCCGGTATCCTTTTAAGACGTGGTCGTTCAGAAAACACTCGAGAACAAAGGTTATGACTTTTAAATGCTCGTGCCTTCACTCTTTAAGAGTTTAGGAGCCTGTCATCATGTGCACATTTGAATGGGCAGCCATTTTCTTTCCCATATCATCCCTCGATATGGAGTACTACCATACTCCATGATAAAGCATGTCACAGCAAATATATTGTTGTTCATCAAGGTGTATCAGCAAATGACAGTCGTCACAACAGAGCATTTGATGAACTTGTTTCTGACATGTTGCCAGAATTTAAATCTGGCAAAGCATTTGACGTGAACCAAATGTTAGAAATGTACCAGGCAAAACTCAAACAACACATACCAGAAGAGGAGGCTGTTAAATTCACCGAACAAAAACTCAAGGCCAAAATGGAGTCTCGTACCAGTAGCATGATGGCGGTGAGCCATGCATGGCTCCTCTCGAAGTCCTGATACTGTCATTTCAAATGAAGCAGCAAATACTTTTGTCAAGAATAACTTTTAAACATTCTTACATTGGGTTCTTTCTTAAAAGCACCCTCAATCTCTTGATCTTACAGACAGGTTTTTGTGCTTGAACATTGTGATGGAGCTATTCACAGGCATATACTTTCTCTTGGCCAGGACGTTGTGTACACGTCACTTCAAAGGAGCAATGCAAGGGAATTCGACATTTCCGAATTCCTCCGATTCTGATGACAAAGAGCAAATATTGTGCGTTTCTTAATTTGGTGCTCATTCCATGTATTTCAGGATTTGTGTCTGTCTATCAGAGGCGTGCATTGAATAGCATGTAAACATGATATTTTAATTTTATATTAAGGTAGATGTAAGGTTTTGTGAAGGAATGCATATGTATACGTATACATATACTATAAACATGTTGGATTTTTTTTTTTGTATACCTTGTCGAGGCTCGTATGAGAGCTAACACACAACGCACAGCAAGGGGGGCATGAGACAAGAGGGGGGGAGTGGGAAGGACAAAATAATGGGGAACAGAGTCACAGAGGGATCTGTGGAAGGGAGAGGGATTGGGGGAAACACGGGGTATACAAGATGGACATTACAGGGACTTTCAGGAAGGAAAGCAGGGAATTTGAAGGATTAACGGGGATAGAAAATATCGAGGATTTGGATGGGGGACGATAAGAGGTAGTGGTGAACAGCTGTTTTGAAGGCCTGGAGGGAAGAATGGGATTGAATAGAGTGAGGGAGTTTGTTCCAAAGGTGGGAAAAAGAAAAATGAAAGCGTGAAGGTGAGCAGTGATTTCTGATTGCTGGATGTATATATACCATATACAGTATTGATTTGTACATGTACTTTATGCCATGAGTAACTGTATTCAGTCAGGATTTCCAGATATATTATTGGCTTTTGTAAGTGCAATTTAATGATCTTTAATTGTAATTTTAATGTCTATCAACTGGTTGAAGGTTATGATGTCGAAACAATTTAGAGGAATCATTAAAAAGGTCATCGATGGCTTGTTATAGCATCGTCTCTGTGTTTATCCACACTAATAAATATCAATGTGTGTGTATGTGTGTGTGTGTGTGTGTGTGTGTGTGTGTGTGTGTGTGTGTGTCCTCCATAGCTCCAAAACCATAAAACCTAGCAGCCTGAAACTTTGCATGCATACTAAGAAAACTCCAAGGAAGTGCAAGAGTGAAAATTGGGTGTTTGGGTTAATTAAAACACCCCTTTTGAAGATAATTAACAGCCTTGTTTAATTATATCCTTCATCAGGTGATCCTCGGTCACTTAACTCTCTGGGGTCTCAAGGTGTATTCTGGGTTACCTCACTGGCATCTGAAGCCGCCATGTTTTTTGGTCTGCTCAACCATGCCCAGACTCGGAATGGGCCGCAACGACTTTTTTAACGATAAAGTTTTTTTTTTCCACTTTCCTCACTCGTATTATTTATCGAATGCCTGGGTACATTGCAATGCTTACAAACGCCTGGAGACCTCAGCGTTCGTGGCTTTATTTCATTTCCACACATGCTATAACCTCGAGAATCTCTTAAACTAAGCCGAATTACAAAATTTAAGCTCCAGAATCGAACTTAGCCGCAGTTCCCTGAGGTTACCGACGAGTATCATGTATGTACATACATATGTTCATGTAGGTACACTAGATATGAGAAGTAAATTCAACATAAATTATTTTTGCAAGGAACAAAGCCAAAAATGTACACTGTATGAAATTTACAAATATAAACTTGAGTTAAACAGCTTTTCAGAACATACGATGCATTGCATTAAATGAAGCCCTTTCTCTTAATTCCTTGATAGCTTCTACTCCAAGATTTATAAGCAAATGTGGGACTTGAAACAAGTTGAGGTAATACTACGGTGGCTTAGGACTTGCCCTCAAAGACTCTCTCATGCACAGATTCATCCCATCTTGTCTTCAATTATCCTACTTATAAATAAGGAACTTATAAATAAGGTATATATAAACACCACTGCTTATAAATGTTGGAGTAGAAGCTATCAAATAATTAAGAGAAAGGGCTTCATTCTGCCTGCCCTGCCCTTCCTCCTGCCCATGGTACACCAAATACTGTGGTGTGGCAGTTGCTTTGAACAACAGGTCTTCTCTTCCTGAAATGCAAATCAGACCGAAGGTAATCTCAGTGCTTTCCAAAAAGTCCACAAAAAGTGTGTGTCAACACTTTGGAGAATCAGAAAACAACCTCTGCCCAACCTTAAGAATGAACTTTCAAACTTGCCCACCTCCTCTGAAACCTTGTGGCACCTTGTTAAGTCTGTCTCTGGTGTATTCTCCCCTTCCATCCATTCCCTCACTTTAAATGGCACCACAGCCGACTCCACTCGAGAGAAGGCCGAATGCTTCAATTCTATGTTTGCTTCCATTTCTTGTGTCCCCAACCCCTCACTCTCGGTACCCATCTTTCCCTGTCGTACCCAACTGCCCCTGGACTCTGTCTTTTGCACCTGAAAATGTGGATAAGTTTCTTTCAACTTGCGACTCTAACTTTGCTACTGGACTGGATGGCATGAGCTCGCATGTCCTAAAAACCTGCTCTGCTGGTCTTGCACTTCCCACTCTCTGCCCTTTTCACCCTATCATTTACACGAGGGGATCTTCCATCTGCTTGCAAATCCGCCAACATAACTGCAATACATAACAATGTTCAAAAACCGATCTCCTCAACTACAGACCAATCAGCTTATTTCCAATCATGAGCAAGGTCATGGAATCCATCATCGCTGTTGACATAAAATCATACCTTTTCTCCAACAGCCTCATCTCAGATCAACAATTCGGTTTCAGACCAGGTCATTCCACCTTGGACATGCTGCTTATACTCACCCATCAATGAAATGGGAGACCTTAATGCCAGACATGAGATCAGGGCCATCTCTCTGGACATATCTCATGCTATTGATACAGACTTGCATCCTGCTTTGCTCTCCAAACTCTCTGCCTAAGACCATAAAGGCCAACTCCACACATGGCTGACTGACTTCCTCTACTCTCATAGCCAACGTGTGAATCTCAACGGAATCCTTTCATCTCCTCTCCCTGTCAAGGCTGGTGTGCCCCAATTCAGTGTTCTGTTCCCAGTCCTACTCTTGATTTTCATCAATGATCTCTCTGACTCTGGGAAATCCTCTTTATCTATTTTATCATGACTCTGCCCTCTGCCATGACATTCCTCTTCCATCAGACAGGCTGCAGCCTCCTCCCTCTCTTCAGACCTTGAAAAAAGTAAAACTCCTGGGTCTCACTATCAGCTATGATCTTTCTTGAGCAAACCACATTTCAAAGTTGGCCTCCAAAGGCAGCTGCCGACTGGGCATCCTCCCTTGTACGAAGTCCTTCCTTGGCACACCTGAACTCATATCCACATATAAGGCCTTCATGCGTAGCTTGATGGAGTACTGCTCTTCCCTCTGGGCTGATGCCCATGTTTCACATCTTACTCAGCTTGATGTCGTGGAAACCAAGGCAATCAAGATAATTGGCATCTCCCGCGTTGAAGTTGAGCCAAAAGGCCTATCACTTCACCATCGCAGACAGGTCCGTGGTCTGTCTTCTACCACTCCTTTCTGGTCTTGCACCCTCTGCTCTTTCCATGCTTTGTCCCCCCCCCCCCAGGTCTCTGTAGAGCTGATATTGTCCATCAACCCTCCTCCAGTAAAACTACCGAAATCCACGGTCACTGCTCACCTCCACTCGGTTGTTCCTCGAAGCCTGGTGTTGGCTTAACGGTTAAGGTGGCTGGCTTAAGATCCTCGGGTCTTGAGGTCATGCCCCTGTATTGCTGCTGAAATAACACCAGATGGGTGGACTCAGCTTGTCATCCTTCTGAGGTCGGCAAAATGAGTACCAGCTTACTGGTAACGGGCATTGCATCAGTGGCACAGCAACTCACAGAAAATGACGCAGCCACTCACCACAGGTTGCATACAAATCAATAAAAACGATTTGTTCCTCTTTGTTCACAAGTGTGGAATAAACTTGCACATCCTCTTCAATCTCATTCTTCTCTCCAGCTCTTTCAGACTGCTGTTCACTGCCATAAATCATCATCCCCAATCCAAAAACATGATCTTTTCTACCCTCGCTAACCCCACCCACATCCCTCCTCCTAATTTTCCAGTTTTCCTCCTTGGAGTTTTCTTCTCCATACATGCATGTTTTGCATCATGTTTTTGTCTGTTACGTGCTGATACTTCCTGTGTGCTAGCTCATCCATGAGCTTCGACGATGTATACAAAAATAAATAAATAAATAAAAGACTTGGCTCAAGTGACTTTTTGAGATCTCCAACAGTTACTTTTTTATACAAGGTCCAAGGCTTGTAATGAAGCCACTCATACACACATGGACACACTGAATAGACAAACACTTAACACAGCCACTGAGCTTGGGGGAAGTGCCATCACTTCCTGGGATACTCTGGGAACCAGCAACATCACAACAATGGTGATGCCTGTCTCACCACACTCAGGGAGGCATTTCCTCAGGAGGAATTTCCTCCTCCCCATGGATGCCAACCGATGGGGACCGTCTGTGCTCTATCCTTTTAAATGCTGAGCATCAAGCAAGGAAGCAGTACATACCATTGAAAAAAAAAGTATTTTTTACGACTTGTCCAGGGGTTTGAACCACCGACCTCCCAGACTCAGAGCGGATGCTCCAACCATTACACGTCCCAGTCTGGTTAAATAGAGGGAAAACCAGGCTGCACCAGAACAGCTTCAAAACGGATAACATTATAATCGGGTACCGAGACAAGAATTCCAATTCCCTCACACTCCTGACTATTACAAGCAAATACAAATTACATCCAAAATGTCCAAATATTCAAATGTGTCCATCCAACCAAACACTCATTGTTTACCGAACAAAGTGGGTATTAGTCGTGTTGCGGAAACACCATCATTTCTCACGAGTCGAAGCTCTGATGATAAAACAGAAACTAGTTGATGAACCACAGGCAACCACAAGTGGGTTTTAATCACCCAAAACCAAGCGTCATACTTTCGAAAGTTATTTGATCAATAAATGCATTTTATGAATTGACAAAAGCTGAAACAAAGGGAAAGTGAAGCAGCAGCTTGGCATGCCAAACCTCAGGCTCTCTCTCATTCTAATTTTCTTAATTAGCCAAAGGACACCAAATTTGTCGTTCACCTTCAGATGATAACAAATTAATACCTCTCGACAAAGAAGTAACAAACCAAGGAAATTTATAATTGCATTGAGCACTCCTTTTTCCATTTGCTATGTTCTAAACTCTAAAAAGATATTGGTATGCCAACTCACACTAGACTTTGAACCATGGCCAAAAACGTGGTGAAAGTGTTGGGAGGGATGTGGCCGATGGTGGAGCCATATTTGTGCTGCTTTTAATGCAGTATGGTCCAGGATTAAGCGTCCCCACCTGGCGTCGTCCGATAAAAGAGGCTTTACTCATGTGAAACATCATAATCTTTCCATATTTGACCGAGATGACGCAGAATCCTTAAATAAAACAACATGAACCAGAATGAAGGAAGCGTTGCGCCGCATTCTCACTTATTATTTTTTTTTCCATCCACTTGAATATTCCTTTTTCTATAAATAAACCACAAAATCCCTGTTTGAAAATGAATCTGATGCAGTGTACAAGCATGAAATCAGGTCAAAAAGAAAAATGAATGACAAAGCAATAAAATTTGGCCTTGTTCAGTGTTATCCTCAATCATACAAATAAATCACATATTGCTCTCAAATGGTAAAACCCCCCAAAAAAGGAGCAAATACAAATGCTTTGGTGACAAATAACATAATGATGTTGCCAATTCAGCCTTCACTCAATAATATTTGGAGGGAAGAATGAAGAACTTGTCTTGCTGGTAAAGGCAAGCGTCGTCGACCTGCATCAACGGACAGGTAGAACGATGGATGAAATCAATGGGACATTGATCGAGGTATGGTCGCTGCAGTGGGAAACAAGGAGAAGCTGTCGTTTCGGGCGTTAACCCTTTGTCGGACCAAAAACGTTGTAATAAACAGGAACCAGCCTCTTTTGCTCTGCCGAAAGGTAAATGCCCGAAACATCGGCCTCCCATTGCTCCACGCTGGTGAGCATACCTCAATCGATATCCTGTTGATTTGATCCGACATTTGGAACGTCCTTCACCTTCCACCGTCACTTATTCACAAGATCCATCTGGGCTGATGTGGGTCAAAAGTGTATTTGTTTTCAACCAACGCAAGACATGAGATGTTGGAACCAGCACAGCTGCAAGATAGAGGGCATTTGTGAGAGCAAGAATTGGTGTTGTAATGTCACCAGTAAACAAAGTAGATCAGTCTCTCAAGCCTCTCTCGAGCTTTATTTACGAGCGCATTGGTGGAACAAAGTGATTGCCTTTTACAAGGCATAAAACTCTTTTGACAAGCAATTTTTACTAATGCCTCCTCCAAAAAGGCTTGCCATGATGTCAATATCACAAGTCAAATAACGTTCGAAAAATTGTGCGCTTGGAGGGGGTGTGGGGGAGAGAAAATTAAAGTGCATATGCTTGTTGGCAAAAACAAGAATGCAGTTAAGTGCTTCCTCTCTTCTCGATCAGATCACATGTGGATTAAATGCCCCGCAGTAAGCCTTAGAGTGAGATGTTACAATATTTCATGAAAGTAAAGCAACTTTTGGCTGGGTAAGGTCAAGGCATGATGTTTAAATCTGTGCCAGACTGAGTCCGCTTGATTGATGTAATTTTAAAAAAAACACTTAAAAAAAAAACACAAAAAAGGCCCAGAAGTACATTCGAGCTTGGATTGGTCCTGGGCTAAATGGAACATATACCACCGGAATACGCCGGTTTACGTCTCCTCATTCTCTGTCATTTCGCAAATACGTCGTCACATTATTAATTTACCACTCATCGAAATTTGTCTTATAGACTCACACTTACATCGTTTCAGAAGCCATACCTTTGATTATCGAGTGTTCAGAACTTACAAGACTAATATAGACGCCAGAATACATCGCTAAAGTACCAAATCAGGAGATTGTAATGTCACCGAAAGAACGACTGTACTTTGCTTCACACAAATAAATGTACTGTACTGCAGATTGGCGAAAAGGCATTGTAAAAGTGTTACATTATAAGTGAAATTCGATGTTATTCAGCGAATGGATGCTGGTTTTAAGGGATTGCCGGGTTATTAAGTTTGCCTCCGATCGATAAATATGCCCAAGTTCATCGAAGGAGTAGGAAGAAGACGTTCCACAATCCTCGACACCTCCCGGAATCGGTTTATTATTTTATTTAAATATGTCTGGTAATTGTTTTAAATTTTATTTATAACGTATATACGTGGTACTTGAATATAATTGTCATTAATCAAAAAAAAGGGGGAATATCAAGGTAAAAATCAAAAATATAAAAGGTGACTGGCGATGTGAGAAACGCATTCACCTCTTATTCCATGAATATTCTTCCGAGACTTTTGTCGTTTTGATATTCGTTGAACTTCTCAGAAACGCATCCCCGATGTAAACCTGAGTCTGACAGCACAACAGGTTTTGACCACATCTAGTGTTGGCTCAAGATCCTAGGATCTTGAGTTTGAGCCCCTTTTTTTACCATTAAAATAACACCAGGTGGGTTGACTCAGCCTACCACCCTTCTGAGGTCTGTGAAATGAGTACCAGATTACTGGTAACAGGGGCACTGCATCAGCGGCACAGCCGTCCTTCCAGAATTGATGCAATCAGCAGCCACAGGCTACATATGAAACAACAACAACAGCACCAACCAATGTAACGAATGGTAAAAAAAAAAAAAAAAAAAAAAATTGCCAAGAACTACAATGAAATGATTAATACAGTGTGGTAAAGAACTTGAGAAGCAGTATAATATATTTATTATATATATATATATATATATATATATATATATATATATATATTATATTAATATATATATATATATTATAATATATAGTAATAATAAAACGTGTTTTGCACACCAGAACAAAGTTAGAGTACACATTTGTACTGTAGCCATGGTTTATCCCAAATATTAATTCTTCGGTCTTAAAAATAGCGTTTTTCACACCAATTTTGTTCCCGCGAATTACGGGTGAGAGACGCAATTTGGCCTTTGATATTTATGTGCTGACTGCTGTCGGCGTTGCACGTGGTACAGGTTTGGCAGCCTCGGTGCACTTTTCTGTCTCTGCTGTCAGTGATGATTCACCAATAAGTGATGGAACCAGTCGGGTGGCTGATTGGGGCATTTAGCGTTTGGATTCTCCTGCGTGTGCTACTTATAAATGTCTGCAGCTGTGGAAGAACACATTAAGGGTTTGAAACAGCACTGCTTACCTTGTGTAGCTTTTCTTGGTTGTTTTATTGAGCTGTCTTTGAATAGAAAGGCAGAGATTGAATTTATTTATTGATGCGAATCTATTTTTTATTTGCTCCTTATACATTTCCAAATCCCTGGGCCAATTTTCCTGAAATTTGTTCCACGACATTATTTTCACACACACGAAGCTCAACGTCACAATGACTTTCTATTCTCAATCAAAACTGATGTAAAAACATGAAATTACGGCGCCACCGAAGCATGGGTGCTCAAGGTCCACCGGCAACCCCCTTCTGGTAAAACTACCAAAATCAAGAATCACTGCGCCACCTCACCCTTTCATTCCTCTTTTTTTTCCCACCTCTGGAACAAACTCCACACTCTCTTCAATCCCACTCTTCCTTCCAGGTCTTCAAAACAGCCGTTCACCACCACCTCTTATCTTCCCCATCCAAAACCTCGATCTTCTCTAATCCACCCCAACACACCTCCTTCAAATTCCCTGCTTTCCTTCCTGAAAGTCCCTGTCATGTCCATCTTGTTTACCCCGTGTACCCTGCCCCATCCCTCCCCCCCTCCACAGACGTCCTAATGTCTCTGTTCACCACTGTTTTTCTCTTACCTCTCCTGCCCCTCTTGTCTCCTGCTCCCCTTGTTGTACGTTGTGTGTTCGCTCTCATATGAGCCTCGACGGTGTATTCAAAATAAATTTTAAAAAATAAAATAAAAACACCTCACTGAACTGGAAAATGTGGGACAGGAATGCTGTGCTGTAATGGTGAAGACTTCTCATACCAGAGAAAACCTGGAGTTGGGATACACAATACATATTTACATAGAGAATTTGGTACCCACCTTCCCCCCCCCCCCCCCAGACCACCAGCAAAGAAAAAAACACCCCTATACACGAATTGGGATCATGGTGATCCTATGTCACAAATCTGGATATAATCAGCCCAGAACTGTAGGAGTAGCGTGACAAACAAACAAACACACAGACACGGGTCTGTGAATTATCGGAAGGAAAAGGGAAGGAAGGGGGAAGTGATTGTGAATTTAACATTCCATCTTTATTAGCCCACGTTGGAGTTAGTCCGAAACGAGGGCTTATGGATTTGGTCTTGATGTTTGTGTCCGTGTGTGCGTGCATGCGTGCGTGCGTGTGTCCAGAACCATATCTCGGACATGTATGGAACTATTTTATTCGTACTTGGCACAAAGACAACACATGATGGTTCACATCAGCACGTCATTTTTTTTCAAGATCAGATCTAAGATGGCCGACTGGCAACCATTTTAGTTGTAAAAATCCTGTTGTTTTTTTTTGTATACAATGTCGAGGCTCACATAAGAGCTAAAATGTTGAACACATTCTCAACCATTTCCCTGACAAGCATTTGCCGATGTTGTTCTGACTTGGCACACAGATAAGGAATGGTCGTTCACATGAGCATGTCATTTTTTTTTCCAAGATCACATCCAAGATGGCCGACTGGCTGCCATTTTGTTACGTAAATGTGTCCCCAATAATTTATCTGATATGCATGGTCCGATTTTGCTCAAACTTGGCACAAGCACAGTACATGATGACATACATGTGCCCCGCACTTCATTTTATGATCTGTTCAAAGATGGCCGACTGGTAGAATGGCGGCCATTTTAGTTGTAAAAAACCCGATGTTGAACACGTCCTCAACCATTTCTCGGACATGTATTTACCGGTGTTCAAACTTGGCCCCCAGATAATGGATGATGGCTTTCATATACAGATCATTTTTTTTCGACATCAGATCCAAGATGGCTGACTGGTGGCCATTTTGTTACTTAAATGTGTCCCAAATCATTTTTGAGACATGCATCATCCAATTTTGTTCAAACTTGGCAAAAGCACGGCACGTGAAGGCGTACACGAGTCCGTCACTTTATTTTGCAATCTGATCAAAGATGGCCGACTGGCGGTCATTTTAGTTGCACATAAATATGGGCTACCCTTTAACTCCACCCAGCAAAATTACCAAAACAACGGGGGCGATGACATTTTATGTCATTTTTATTTGTTTACTTTTAACATTGTTCTAAACAAATGGGGACAGGAACAACACAGGCCGAATGGCCTTCTCATGCACCAAAGTTCGCTGTGCATCTTTGTGTAACATTGTGAAGAACAGGAAAAAAAGGGGAGGGGAAGGGAGGACAGAGAGTTTGGAGTGAGGGTGCATGGAATTGAAAAGGGGCGTGATTGAGACATGGGAAGAAGGGGGGGGATTGAGGACTTGTGGTTGGAAGGGGGTCGAGTCCTTGGGTTTGGGGCAGTTGAGGACTTGAATAAGAAAGGGGGAGGGGATGAAAGAGTTGGCTTGGGAGGGAGAGTAAGATGGGGACAGAGGCTTCTAAAGGGGTTTGGAGGTTGAGGACATTGGGTTGGAAAGAGTTTGAGGATTTGAAGAAATGAGAGAAGAGCATAGAGTTTGGGTATGTGGGTTAGGGGGAGCAGAGAGAGTATGGAGTTTGTGGAGGGGGGGGGGGGTGTGGTTTGGGACCTGAACTCACATTTTACACAATGCAGCATCTCCATGGAACTCAGATAGTCACGTTGAGTCTTTTGGGTCCATTGGGTGTTTAGCGTCCTCTTTGATTTTGGGTCCTTTGAGATTTCTAAAGGTTATCACATGTGTGAAAATAAAATAAAGCCACGAACGCTGCCGTCTCCAGGCGTTGAAGCATTGCAATGGACCCAGCGATTTGTTGCTATGATGAACAAGCATTCAATAATGAGTGAGGAAAGTGGAAAAAAAAGATCGTTAAGAAATTGTTGCGGCCTGTTCTTGCCAAAGCATGGTTGAGCAGTCCAAAAAACATGGCGGCTTCAGACTCCAGCGAGGTTACCCAGGAAACACCTTAAGACCCCATAGAGAGCAGTGACCGAGGATGCGCCTGATAAACCCAATTTTCACTCATGCACTTCCTTGGATTTTTCTTTGTATGCATGCAAAGTTTCAGGCTGCGAGGTTTCATGTTTTCGATTTATGGAAGAGAAACACTGAAACACTGACACACACACCACACACACACACACACACACACACACACACACACAACACAAAACACACACACACACACAACACACACTAGTATAGATAAAGTGCAGTCTCCTTCGACAGTTTTGAAAGCCCATTTGCACTTTATTCTAAGTAACTAAAAATACTCAAGTAAATCAACGATTTGTGATTGGAGTAAGCTTTTAATTGAAAAGTTAACAGCTGTCGTGATTATAAAACAGCAAAAGTTATAAAATAGAGGCGGAAGAGTCTCGCGTTAGTGTACCGAGCAATCAATTTGAGTGGAAGCTCCATTTGCTCGGGTCACGTTACCTGCAGTGACCGACCGAGTCAGCTCCGGCCTACTTTCATTTAAAGATATTTTTGTAAAAGGAAAATTTCCGATGGCTTTGTGATTCCCCCCCCCAGGGAAATTGGCTTTGAATTGCATCAGTATGCCAAATTCCAGGTTTTACCCCACCTACTGAAGAACGTACTAAACATTGATATAAGTGAGTGAGAGAGAGAGAGTTTAGCTGGTTAGAAAGAGCTTTAGATATTGTGTATATACAGTGCACAACCTTGCAAGACTGCTGCTTAAGGAGAAATGAAAAACTTGGTGCGTGCAGCTGAATATATCAATCGTTTCCATGGCAATATTCTGCGAAACATTCCATTAACTTGGCCATTGTCTTGGGTCATGTGACCTGCAGTGAGAAGACCAAGGTTGCACTGGCCGACATATTTACGGATATTTTCGTTTATGGACGGACACTTTATGACAGTTTTGTGACTTTTCCTGCGATATTGGCTTCAAATTGCATCAGGATGCAAAATTTCAGCCTTCTAGCACACCAAGAAAGTACTAAACATTTCTATCAGTGAGTGAGTGAGTGGTTAGAAAGAGCTTGATATTAGATAAGTGTGATTTATTCCTCTTCTTCTTCACATGTATTTCTACAACTGTTGTAGGTTTATGTGATCCTTTCCCTGGTTTCTTATATATTACACACATTTTTATTAAACTATATTTATTATTCCCGGGGTGTCTGGGATTGATCACTTGTACATGTGCAAACAAATTACCAGTGGGCACACGTGAATTACGTTCTCGGCGTGTGACCAAATTCAGAATTATAACGTTTCACCAACCTGCCATTTTGTGCCTTCCAATTTAAATTAAACCTTTCACGCTAAAGCCATCTTGCGGGGCGTTACCTCTGGCATCACCAGGTTAGAGTCCGATAGGACCCGGCAGGCAGTGCTGGATTAACCATTAGGCAGACAAGGCATGTGCCTTAGGGCCAGCCAAAAATTCAGGCCACAAACTTTGCAATCTAAGGTCTAGTAAACTGAAAAGCAAAGTGCCAAATCTGTACGTGTTTTGTCATGCATATATTCATACACTGCAAATTGTATAGAGGGATTAAATAAACTATTTTCTTTTCACATTAAATATTTGTCTTTTTTTGTATTAAATATTTTGTTCTTCAATCAGTTCATCTTTTGTCTGGGGTCCATTTCCATGAGCCCGAGATGTAATTTAAAATTTTCAGGCCATTCTCTAAAATTTCAAAATGTGCCTTAGGGCCAGCCGAGGCTTAATCCGGCACTGCCGGCAGGTGCCTGTTGCAAGACCGAAAACTTACAAAATTGATCACTTGGCAACTTGCATCACAAAAGCTTGACAGTGTGGCCCAGCAAAGCAAAATATGGTTATAACATGTTCCAAAAGTAATATTCAGGTGTACAGTGTCTCCCAGAAAAAAATGATCACGATGTGTAAATTTGACATTTTTGAAATTTATAGCATGAAACCTCTGCATTCGACAGTGTTGTCCAGCAAAGCCAAAAATGATTTCAAATATATCCCACTTTTTTTTTTCAAGTGTACAGTGTGTTCCAGAAGAAAGTATCACTTTGTGGAAATATCACCACTTTAAATTGCCCACCGAAGGTGGGCCAAGATGGACACTTCTGCCATGATTTTGTGTGGGAGTACCATTGCTCATAATAATAATAGTAATAATAATAATGATAACAGCATTCCTTTCATGATGTAAAGGCACATAGGGCTGCAAGGCAGTTTTATTGGTAAGAGTACAGTTCTGGACAGGTCACCACTCCAACACAGGTTACCCAGAATGGTTATTACCCCAGTATGCTGGTACTCATTTTGCTGGCCTCAGAAGGATGACAGGCTGAGTCAACCCCACCTGGTGTTAATCCAATGGTAAAAGGGGCTCAAACTCAGGACCCCGAGGTCCCAAATCAGCCACCTTAACCACAAAGCCAACACCAGGCTAGTGCTGATGCTAGTCCTGTATATATTAACCCCTCTGCCATTTTAGCCAAAGAAAGCTGCATAAAGCAACGAGGAAATTGACACTAAGTAAGCCCTTTGCTGTTTCAAACACTACCCGGGTTCGTCCACAGCTGTAGACATTTAGAAGTAGCACCAGCACGAGAAACTCAATGTAACATGACCCCATCAGTTTCAGGACCAGTGTCGTCACGTATTGGGGAGTTGTCAGTGAGTGTGGAGACAAATGTGTGCCACAGGGCAGCTCTTCTTTACCCTCATGTTCATTTTTGCTACAGGTGTAAAACACCCATTTCTGGGCTCAGATATTTTTATTCTGTATGTTTCTTCCACTCACTCTGTTCCTCCAACTGTCCTTCTGTTACAAGGAGATACAAGAACTTCAATGCAGGACTAGGCCATTAGGTCCATCAAGCCTGCGTAATCCTAACAATATTTAAGTACCCCTCCATCCCCACCGCTTATAGATACCGAAAGAACTCAATTTTAAAACGATCTACTATTTCTGTTTCTACTACCTTTCCAGGGAGACAATTCCATGCAGTTACCACTCTGTGGGTGAGACCCCTGCCTTACTACCGTCCGAACTCTCCTCGTTTACTCTGAAACTGGAGGCTCTGGTCCTGTCACTGTCCAGTCTGCCAAATCTATTGAAGTATCTCGACTTCCCTGAATCTGATCACCACCCTCTCTGCTATCCACCGTACCTCCGAGCTTTGTGTTATCTGCAAATTTTGAAAGCAGACTCCACACACCATCCAAATGATTAATGTAAATGATGAATAATAATGTTCCTCGCATCGATTCCTGAGGTACCTTGCTATTTACATCCTCCCAGCTCGACATCCTCCCACTCACAGCCACTCTTTGCTTGCGATCACTAATTAGCCAGTTTGCAATCCCGTTAGCTACTCTACTGGCCACTCCACAAGCCCTCAACTCGGCGAACAACCTTTCATGTGGTACCTCATGAAATGCCTCCCTAAAAAGTCTACATATACTACATCAACTGCACTTAAATCATACATCTAATCAGAGATGGCTTCATAGAACTCCATTAAAGTTGTTTAATCTGACCTTCCATTCGTGAATCTGTGCTGCCTGTAATTTAATGACTTAGAAATTATTCAAATAGTTCTCTAACCGTTGCTTAATTAACATCTCCAACACCTTTCCCACAACCAACGTTAAAATAACAGGTCGAGAGTTCCCGCAATTCTTCTTTGGATCCTTTCTTAAATAACGGTGTTACAGTCTCCAATCCTCCAGTACCTGTCATGACTCCAATGAGCTGCTAAAGACCTCCGATAACATCTCGCTTGAATGCTCTGCCACCCTCTCAATACTCTTGGATGTTTTATTATTTGGTGCTGGGACTTTGTAATCTCTTAGGTTTCCTGTTTCTTTACTCCCTCTACTCCAATCTGTAACTCCTCGAAAAGCCCTTTCTCAGCTCAAAGACAGACACTCTTAACCAATAGCAATTATCATGACTGTTGTGCAAATGTCAATGTAGAATAACTATTGCATCGGCCTGTCATCTCATGTTCCTCACTATCCAATCTACCTGTGATATCCTTCAATGGGCCCACACTAGTCTTAAACTGCTCCTTACCATTTATGTCGTTAAAACATACCTTGCTAATCTAAATGTATATTACTAAAACTCTCATCTTGCATGCACGTATTGTATGTTCCCGAAATACAGCCAAAACGGTCCACGATAGTGCAAAAATTTTAGGGCCACCTTACTCACCATTCTCCTGCGGTGTGCAGTATCAAGTTTCGTTCAAATTGGGCAACGAAAAAAATTATAAAAAAATCAATTCCCGATTCAGTCAAGTACTCTTCGGGAGAATTTGATCAATGCAAACAACCACAGCGGCATTGTTTGCTGGAGCTATCTTTTTCTTTGAAATTATTTTTTTTATCAACCGCTGTCACAACGGGAACCCAACGGGTTCACGGGTCGTCTAGTACTTACTATAATTCATGGACCGGTGTTTGTTTGTGGGTTTGTTCATCAAGCTTCTCCTCCTACAGTTCTGGCCCAATTACATCCAGACTTGCTACAGAGTCTCAGCATGACCCCAATTAATGTAGAGGGGTTTTTTTTTAATCTTTGCTGGTGGTCTTGAGGCGATGATGGGGGGACACAAATTCTCCGTTTGTTAAAAACGTGTATCGTGTCGCACCGCCTCGACAAGTCTCCACCATTTACAGGACTGTATTCCTGTTTCCACGTTTACCAGTACAGTGAGGCATTTTGAATTATAAGCATGCATGTAACCTGGATTATTATTTTACCGACACAGAGCTGTCACTTGCTTCTACACTGCTGGAAACCCAAAATAAAGGTATGCATCAGAAGAACATGTTGCATGCTTGGAACAAGATCGCCCGGAGGGTGGGTACACTCCGAGTAAGTTTAATACCTTGACCATACTCTCGCTCTCATACTCTTTTAGGTTTGCCAAATTATTGTCTTCACTAGCCTGAGTTAACTCCAAATCTGATTCCAACCAGTAACTCTATCGATAACTCCAAAATACCACAGTCACTTGCTGATGGAAATACGAAGACAAGGAGAGACAGATATTGGGGAAGGGGAGTTAGCAGAGAAAATATGTTATGCTTTATGAACACACACACACATACACACACACACACACACACACACACACTGTTATAGTTGAAGGAGGTTGAGTGTCAGGAATACTTGTAAAAAAAACATGTACAAATCAAAATTCACTGGTTGTAAAAGTATTCATCCCCTAAAATAAGTACTTGGTGGAACAACCTTTTGCAGCAATGGCTGCTACGAGTCTTTTTGGGGAGGTCTCTCCCAGTTTTGTACAGTGACATGGTGAAATGTTTGCCCATTCTTCGCGAGAAAATTGCTCCCTTCTGCCAAGTTTGATGGAGATCATCGATGGACTACAATCTTCAGGTCTCACCATAAATGTTCAATTGGGTTCAAGTCAGGACTTTGACTGGGCTGCTCAACAACATTGATTTTCTTCTTATTCAGCCGCTCCAGTGTGGCTTTAGCTTTGTGCTTTGGATCATTGTCCAACTGAAATGTGAATCTCCGACCCAGGTTCAGATTCATGGCTGACTCAAGCAGGTTTTCATCAAGGATTTTCCTGTACTTTGTACCATTCATTGTCCCTTCTATGCTGACGAGCTTGCCAGTCCCTGTTGATGAAAATCAGCCCCATAACGTGATTCTGCAACCACCATGCTTGTCAATAGGGATGGTGTTGACTGGGTGATGTGCAGTGTTAGGCTTGCACCAGACGTAACGCTTTGAATTCAGACCAAAAAGTTCAATTTTTGTCTTGTCTGAGCACAAAACATTTCTCCATATTCCTACATCATTAAGATGCATTTTCACAAACTCCATGTGAGTTTTGAAAAGGAGATCTAACACAGGTGGATGCCATTCAGCCCATCATGCCTGCACGAACACCACACTAATATAGACACAAGATCCAAGGAAGAAAATACAATTTTTCTTTAATTAATGAACTATTTATTTATTTATTTTCTTCTTCTCCTCAGGGGAGGGGGCATGGGCTTGGTTAAAATCATACATCAACCACACAACACCCCTTGACGAGACCCTTACCAACAGCACTCCATACACATGCACACAATCACCCATCAATGCTCACACGACCTAAAAGTCCTATCAACATCCCTACACCCTTCTATCTCTATAACTTCCAGGTACCTATCTAATTCTAGATTAAACTTATCTTTTGTTGCTGCTGCAACTACCTTTCCAGGGAGACCATTCCATGCAATAACTACTCTCTGAGTAAAAGTCCCCTGCCTTATGACCATCTTAAGTCTCCTGTTCTTTACTCTCAGGCTATGGCCCCTGGTCCTTTCACTGTCTACTTTGTTGAATAATTAATTCATCTTCACTTATTTTATCCACCTTTCATTATCTGAAACATCTCGATCATATCTCCTCGTAACCACCTCCTTTCTGGTGTATAAAGCCCTGTCTCTTTCAGCCGCTCCTCATAGCTGAGTCCAGCTCGGCCCGGAATCAATCTAGTAGCCCTGCGCTGAAGCCTCTCTGTGGAATCTATGTCCTTCCGGAACTGTGGTGACCAAAACTGGGCACAATATTCCAGATGTTGCCTCACTAAATTTCCGTACAATGTTAACACACCTCTTTTGATTTATAAAATTATCCCCCTCCGAATACAACCTAAAACCCTATTTGCTTTACCTAGAGCTGCCTGCTTACCTCCCAATCGATTACCACCCCAAGATCCTTATCCTGTATAACATGCATGAAAATTACCGTTGCATGCTGTAATTTCTATTTTCATTGTTCTTTCCCACCCCCAACACCTTACACTTGTTCAGGTTAAATTACATCTGCCAATCTTTTGCCCAATCCATACAAACTATCAATACTTTCCTGTATCTGATCACCACCCCCTCTGCTATCCACCTTACCTCCAAGCTTTGTGTTATCTGAAAATTTGGAAACCAACTCTTTACCCCATTATCCAAATCATTGATGTAAATAATGAACAGTAATGGTCCGAGTACTGATCCCGAGGTACCCCACGACTTACATCCTCCCAGCAAGACATCCTCCCACTCACAGCCACTCTTTGCTTCCTATCACTAAGCCAGTTTGCAATACAATTATCTACCTGACCAGTCACTCCACAAGGCCTCACTTTGGCTAACAACCTCCGATGTGGTACCTGATCAAATTCTTTCTCAAAGTCTAGATAATTATGTCCACTGCCTTTCCCTCATCCACCCAATCAGACATTGCTTCATAGAACTCCAAAGATTTGTTAGACAGGAACTACCTTGGTAAACCCATGCTGACTACCTTAATTCGTTTGTATTTGTTTAAATAGTTCCTCATCCGGTCCATAATTAATGTCTCCAACACCTTCCCCACAACTGAAGTCAAACTAACAGGTCTATAGTTTCCCATTCTTCTCTGGATCCTTCATTAAATAAGGGTGTACATTTGTTACTCTCCAATCCTCCGGTACCTGTCCTGACTCCGTGAGCTATTGAAAATATCCGTTAACATTTCGCTTACCTGCTCAGCCACCTCCATCAATACTCTCGGGTGCATATTATCTGGCCCCAGAGCCTTATCTTACTCTTAGATTATGTAGCTGTTCCTTGACTTCCTCCAATCCAACCTGGATCTTCTGAAAAAGCCCTTCCTCACCTCCTCGATAGATACTCTCAGCGATTGGCAATCCTCCTGACTGTTCTTGTGTAAAAGTTGAAGAAAAATGCCTGTTTAATAAGCCTGCCTCACTTTCATCATAAACCACTCTCCCGGTGCTATTCCTCAATGGGCCCACACTGGTCCTAACTTGTTCCCTGGTCCCTGATATACTTAAAGAAAGCCTTGCTATTCTGTTTAATATTCTTAGCCATGTCTTTCTCATGCTCTCTTTTAGCTTGCCGAGTTATTTTCTTAACTTGCCTCTGTTTACTTCGACAGAGATATAAATCTAACTCCAGTCCTGTTATTTATAACCCAATAAATGCCTTCTGCTTCTCCTGAATGGCGTTCCATATCTCACTGCTCAACTACCCTGACGTCTTTCTGCTTCTAGTTTTACACCTCATTGGAACGTACTTACTCTGCACTCTTCACATTTGCTCCTTGAAGGTTTCAGATTTCTCGGATGCTGATTGTCCTGTTGTTAGAGTCTCCCAATCTACATCACCCAACTCTCTCCTCATACCCTCAAGGTTTGCCTTCCTGAAATATAACAGCCTTACCCTACTCTAACCTTAACAGAATCCTGAACTCTAACCTTCAACAGAATCCTGAACTCTAACCTTCAATACACAAAGTTATGGTCACTTCCTCCTCAATGCTCCCCGACCCTCCACCTCTTCACGATATTGAGATCGTTACTTAAAAGTCTAACACTGCACTCCCCCCGTGGGCTTATCTCCAAACTGGGTTAAAAAGCATTCCTGGACTAAAACGAGGAAATCCTCATCTGCTCTGCCCTTTCCCTGTTCCTGAACCCAATCTATCCCTGCAAGTTAAAATCCCCCATGATCAATACTCTTCCTTACCACTTGCCCTTTTGAATTCTTCATGTACTCCTCCTTCCTCCTCTTCCCTCATACCCGGAGCCCGATAAAGCATCCTCCCAGTACCTGACTGTTTTTACAATCCCTAATCTCTACCCATGCAGAATCCTCAACATTTATTCCTTCCTTAATGTCACCCCTTTCTCTTGATGCAAGCTGTCCTTTACCCAGATTGCTGCTGCTCCTCCATTCTCTCCTTCCAATCACACCGATACACCTTGTAGCCTTCTAATCCTGTCCTCCAGTCACTCTCCTCCTGAAACCATATCTCACTCACTGTAAAAACTATACGTACTTCTCGCTATCTACTTTGGCTTCAAGCTCTTCCATATTACTATTTAAACTTCTGGCATTGGTGGAGAATATATTTAACTTTTCCCTTCCTGAAATTCTACTTTTCTTGCCTGGCCTTACTCATCACAATTACATCAGCAGTTCCTTCCTTAATAGCTTCTTCACCCTCCACTGACCTAAAAAGCCTGAATTCTTTCTTCAATTCCCACTGCAAATCTTGCTTTCCCCTTTCTATTTACACTCCCTATGTCCCCTAAATGATTCCCACTGCTTCTTCAATGTAAAACCTGTGCTGTATCACGTGGTTGGGTTTCATATATCATGACTCGCCCGCGAGGGGTTGTTGTAGTGTGCATCCGAACGGGCAATAAAGCGGAGTCGCTACCTCACTCCCGCGTCTGTCTGCACCTCGGACACCAAAGTTGGTAACAAGGATGGTTGATGACCGGGTCATGGCGCACGGAGAGGTGCCCGTTTTCGTCGGGGACGATTTCGAATTGTTTTCGGAACAATTGGGGTGCTATTTCCACGCGAATGACGTGGTCGACGAGAGCAAGCAAAAGTCGATCTTGCTCGCCTCGCTATCAACGGAACATTATCGACTGCTGAGTGATTTGGTGGCGCCGGACAAGCCCAGTGGGGACGCGCTATCGTTTCAGGACATTGTGCATAAGATGAAAGCACACATGGCGCCGGAGAAGTCATTACAGCTGGCTCGATACCAGTTCGTTCACCTCGCAAAAGGTACGGAGGAGCGCGTCGCGGATTTCGTGGTGTGAGTGAAGCATTCGTCCGTGGCCTGCAGGTTCACAGCAGAGGAGCGTCCGGCTAGACTCAAAGATCGATTTATTTCCGGATTACAAGATGCAAAAATGGTTTCGGTGATTCTACGGCTGAGGGGTGAAGCCGTTACATTCAGCTCGGCAGTCGGCACTGCTACAGCTGTCGAGCA
>CM068955.1:2703653-2725386 GCA_035128595.1 Eptatretus atami
GAGCCTGGGCCGTCTGGCGGCGCTGCCCGCCAAAGGCGGGTCAGGAAACGACCGCGGTACTTGGAGGATTTTGAATGTTGATTGGTTTCATTTGGTCATTTTATAATTGTCATTTCATCATTAGAATTGTCATTTAGAGGGAGAGTGTGCCATGTTCTCCTTCTGTATAAATGTTCTTTATTGCATTTCCTGTTCTGTAAATCACGTGGTTGGGTTTCATATATCATGACTCGCCCGCTAGGGGTTGTTGTAGTGTGGCATTCCGAACGGGCAATAAAGTGGAGTCGCTACCTCACTCCCGCGTCTGTCTGCACCTCGGACACCACAAAACCTTCCTCCCTCCACCATTCTTCCAACCATTGGTTGACGTCTATCGCTCTGTTCATAATTTCTATATCGTTTCATAATCTTGGCAGAATCCCAGAAAACATGACCTCACAATATTTTGCTTTCAGGCACCAACCCAATATCTTGTAACTATTTTTCAAAACCTCTGAGTAAACTTTCCCAACATCATTCACTCCAAGGTGTACCACAACCAATTTCTTCCTGCGATGACCCGATACAATATCTTTACCCTTCCTTCAATGTCCATAACTCCTGCTTCTTCAAAACTACACAGAATTCTATATCTGCAATCCTTCCTACAGAATGAAGAATCTACATATTTAATTGTCTCATCACCCACAAAAACTGTCTCCCATACCCCATTTCGACCAATTTCTATTGCTGCACCTCCACCACTGCCTGCACCTGCTGCACCTCCACCACTGCCTGCACCCGCTGCACCTCCACCACTGCCTGCACATCCAACAATGCCTGCCCCCATTGCGTCATCACCACTGCCTGCCCCCTTTGCACAGTCACCACTGCGTCTTTTTCAGTAATGGCTTATTTCTTGCCACCTGTCCTTTGAAGCCAGCTTTGTGAAGAGAACAGAATATTGTTGATTGATGAATACTGACCCCTATCTCGGACATGGAGCTTTGCAGATCTTTCAAAGTCATTGTTGGATTTACAGAGACATCCCAAACCAGTTTCCTGCTTGTCCGGCTGCTGAATTTGAATGGGCAACCTGATCTGGGTAGAGACTGGGTGGTACGATACGTCCTCCATGTCTTAATGATGGATTTCACTGTACTTAAAGGGATAATGAGGGAGTTTGAAATCTTCTCATAACCCTCTCCTGAACAGTGCTTCTACCCATTGGGGCCATACAGTATTCTGTGCAGAGCGTTGGTGCTGCCTAAAGGCCCTGTCACACCTTGACGATTTAGCCAGCGTATGCCGACGTAATGAACAAATCCGTCAAAACGCTGGCAACAGCGTCGAATACGTATGGTAAGTTTTGTATACGTTAAGAGCACGCTGGCATACGTCGTAGTACGCTGGCATACGTCGTAGTACGCCGAGCGCTGTTAGCAAAATTTTCCATGCTTGAAATTTTCGACGTATGCCAGCATGACTACACGTTCACATACGCTGGCCGTAAGTTGTAGGCTCGTTACGCGATCGTTGACACACGTCGACACCACGTTACTTGTAAGTTAACTCATAGTCGAACACGTCGAGGTAATGTTTAGCATACCGAAACATATTTCTAACCTATAGTAAACGTGTTGTAGGCAGTTACGCGATCGTGACACACGTCGACACACGTTACTTGTAAGTTCTCATAAGTGAAAACACGTCGAGTAATGGTTAGCGTCAGTGTTTCACAGACTCCTGGTTTTTGTTTTTTTTTCTTCGGAATGACGTGATTTGAACTGTGATTTCAGTGCGGTTATACATATAAAATAATAATAAGGTCCTGCCGCTCAATTTAAATCATAACCGCACTAGAAATCGAAGTGTCACATACCGACATACCAAAGAAAAAAAAAACGAAAAAAAAAACCAGGGAGTCTGGAACACTGACGCTCCATTACCTCGACGTGTTTCGACTTATGAGTAACTTTACAATAACGTGTTGTCGATGTGTGTCAATGATCGCGTAACGTGCCTACAACTTATGGCCAGCGTATGCGGAACGTGTGTCATACGCGAGTACGTCGAAAAATTTTCAACATGCTGAAAATTTGTCGACGTACTCGCGTACTACGACGTATGCCAGCTTGCTCAGCGTGCTATTACGTATACAAAACTTACCATAATGATGACTTGCCACGTATTCGGCAATTTTTCAACGTCGGCATAAGCTGGCTAAAACGTCAAGGTGTACAGCGGCTTGACACTTCGATGTCTGTGCGGTTATGATGAATCGTCGAGCCGCAGCCTATTAATGACCCACGCCACGTGATCGTCGGCGATACGCGCCTGCGCATGCATAAGTTGACTATCGTTGGGCATGGAGGTTGTGAAAGCCGACAAACGCTCAGCATCGTTGATATAAGTTATCTATATGTTATAGAAACGTCTGTGTACGTTACTAATTACGTTATGCATACGCCAACTCGTTATGAATACGTCAAAACTGGAAAAAAAAAACATCATACTTCAGCGTACGCCAGCGTTTTACATATTTTGATGCTTGCCATACGCTGGCTAAAACGTCAAGGTGGACAGGGCCCTAAGCAGTCTCCTTGGCTATTGGCACAATCCTAATGGGTCGCCACTCCACACAGGAGTGTCTCCGCCCTCCGCCACATAGGCGACATGGGTGTCGCTGTATAATTGCATACTACCTGTCATGTACCTGTATATTATATATATAATATCTTCTTTTCTTCTTCTTTCGGCTGCTCCGTTAGGGGTCGCCACAGCGGATCATCGTGTTGACCGCATAGTGATTTGGCACAGGTTTTACGCGGATGCCTTCCTGACGCAACCCTGGTCGCCTCTTACGACACAGGATATGGTACACCTATTCTAACCGGGGCATACACGGGCCCAGTACACTGGTACTCACCATTGCCGCCTCGGAAGGATGACAGCTGAGTCAACCTCCTGGTGTATTAATTCAGTGGTCCAACGGGGCTTGAACTCAGGACCTTTTGGATCCCAAGCCGCTGCCCTAACCCTGCATGCCAACACCAGGCTTATATATAATAATATATATATATATATATATATTATAATATATATATATATATATATATATTATATTTTTTTTTTTTATAAGGATTTTTCAAAATTTCAAGTCCGTTGCTAGGCAACGTGGTGTCCATAGCACGGTACTCTAAATAACATATACTATATATATATATATATATATAATATCATATATATATATATACATATAATATATTACAAATACATACATATTATATAATATATATACAAAATAATATTATATATACAATATATATATCATAACATTAATATATACTAATAATATATATATATATAATATATAATATATATAATTATATAATACTACATATACATAATATAATGTATATGTAATATGTACATATATGTACATATATAGATATTATACATACATATATATCACTTATACATACTATATATACTACATTACATATATATATATACATATATATAATACATATACTACATATCATATATATACATATTACATTATATATATACACTATATATACATATATATACATACATATATTAATACATATACATAATACATATATAATATATATATACATATAATAATATTAAAGCCGGGAGGTGACATGGTGGTCGCTATAATAATTGCATACTAGTCATACAGTTTTTGACGGATCTGATGTTTTGACAAAGAGGTGATTATAGGCGCATAAAAGCGCGGGATGTTGATTTTCGAATTTTTTTTTTAATGATTTTTCAAAACTTCAAAGTCCCGTTGCTAGGCAACGGTGGTGTCCATAGCAACGGTGCTCAAAAGCATACAACTAGATCCTGGAATGAACCACCAGTCAAGTTTCATCAAAATTGGTTGACTCCTCTGGCCTCCAGAGCTGTCATTACATGCATACAGACAGAGGAAAATCTGAGAATAACGGTATTCAGACCACCACATACACACACACACACACACACCACAAACACACACACACACCACACCACACACAACACACCACACACACACACACACCACACACGTAATTTGTTCAACCTTTCATCAGATTCCCCAAGATGCAACAACCCATTTAATTATAAAATAGGAATCGTGTACAATTGCTGGATGGGGTTTTACGCAAGTAAGATGCGTAAAATATTTTTGAAAGGTTCAGTTTGATCAAATTGGGTTTTTATTTTATTTCTTTAATTCCCTAACTCAGCACAGGAGAGGCCCATCAAAACTTGTGCAATGGTTGCCAACCTATGGTTGTTTCCGTGCTCTTTCCTTTTCAAATGCTGATTGTCGAGGAATGAAGCAGAATGAACCTTTTTTTTTTTACGCTCACCAGACTTTAGTCAGGTAAGCTTATGCGATCGGCAGTGTCCGTGGGTGAGTGAGTCAGTCAGTGAGTCAGTCAATCAGTCCGTAAACACCAGTCATTATCGCTTGAACCAAACAAACGATTTTGATGAAACTTGGCCACAAGCTTCATATCTCATGCCTAACAAAGGTGTATGACCACATCAAAATCTGCGCTCATTAAGGGGGTCTACGGGAGGGGGAGGGTGTTTTACCCCCCCCCCCCCAATTTTTTTTTAGGTATTGTTCTCTTCTCCGAAACTACAGCAATTTCGATGAAACTTGACCACAACCTTCATCACCTGTCATGTACCAAAGCGTATCGATGCATCAAAATCTCGTCATTAAGGGGATCACGGGGGTTTTTTGACTGCCAAATAGGTATTCGGTCCTCTTCTCCGAACTTCACACAATATCATAACTACCACAACCTTCATCACCCGTGATGTACCAAAGTTTGTTCATGGCATTTTAAAATTCAGGGTCTATGCGGTGGGGGGGGGGGGGGGGTGGGCTTTGAGTGACTGGTTGCTCCTGATCCAGGTGAGCTTCAGTACAGGTGGTCCTATTTTTCACCTTTGGTGCAACTCGAACGGGGTTTGAACCTCCGGCCTCCCAGAGACTACTCGGACGGGGTTTGAATCTCCGACTATCAGCAATTGGCTGTTTCTTAGCAGGTTATTAATTTGCTAACAGACGATTTTCTGGTGATCGGGCCAACCAGCTTTGAAATGTATGATCACAAGCATTGTGCAAAACCAATGTTGATGTGTGGAAAGTCCGTTTTTGTATTCATCCATCATGTTACGTTCACAATATTACTTTTCATTAGAATGCATTACATACATGATTCCACCAGGCATGATTATCAGGATTTCCCCACACCGAATTCCCGGTACGGACGCCAGGAAGGACTATGGGGACTCCGAGGATCTACGGGCGTGTTGAACCATTCGAGTTCTGCCAAATATACAAGAATAACATTTAGCTTTTTTTTCTTTCCTTCAAGACAAAAATAGCACAAACCACCCATCCATGTGGCCATTTAAAGGCCACCTATCCACCCATCCATCTGGTCATTTAAAGGCCTCCGACCCACCCATCCTTGTTCCCATTTAAAGTAGGCCGGAGAACGTAGGGAGAAGGGATCACTATGATAAAAAGAAGAGATACCCGAAAGGTAGGGGTGCAGACTCAAGGATGCTTTTCGGTGCAGCAGGATTCGACGATGGTGTTGTTAGGTCCAGGAGAGTCCGAGGATGTTCATCCATTCAACACTACCAAACGCACGGTTTTGACTGGATCTTAAGTCCCTGCACGCAGGGGAACTGCGAGAGTGGGAAGCCACTGCTCCGGGGCGAATCCTCGCTGTGTGGGAGCCACATTACAGGGAGAGCGTCCGGTCATGGCGGACACAAAGGCAGGACCAGAGCGCTTTAGGTGCGGACGAGCTGCCGGTCCGCCCCCGCGCCGGCCCTTTTCGCACGAGATGAACAACGTTTTGGCTTTGGTAAATAAGCATAACTGACATCGTCTCGGATCTTCATGTCGTTGAGGGGCGACTCCCCTCATTCCCTCCCCCCCCCAATCCATAACAAACCCCCTCCGCGACCTCTCACAATGTGCCCAACGCAAACCTCAAACCGAAACCTGTGCATGCTCAGCCAATGCTCAGTTGGGTTCCACGTTACATACGAGTGGACGAGCACCAATTGCCTTTCATGCACCTGTACGGTATAATACTGGTGCGGTAAACGTACATGTAGGTCGGTATTGTGTGTTCAAGGTGGAGAATGTCATGGTAATTGCACGCACAGTGATTGATATATGTACTGTATACTATAATATATATATATATATATATATATATATATATATATATATATATGATTGTTGTATGAACATACAGTAGTATAGTGTGAAAATTCCGAAGTACTTTTATAGTACCTGCTGCTTACTGTCAAATCCCACATGATGTCGCTTTTCGTCTTCATTTGTACGTGTAAAGCTCTATATAGTGTGATCATGAGCATGTCTCACAAAGACGAGTGTGTGCCGTGCGGATTATATCCGTGCTTGCACCCTTACTAGAAATAGCAAGTGTGCTCTGCATCACCGATCACGACGGATGCGCTGCAGGCGCGTTGTTGCGGGTGTAACCCTGATGCTGCCCCGCTGGCGGGTTACAAGACCGGGCCCGGTGCTTTTGCCCCGTATGGAAGATGTTCATTCGAGTCCATCCACCGACAGATGCGCAAATCAGCAGGTGTGATGATGGCGTACATCATGTGACCGTCCCCCTAATGATCGGCCAACAGTCCCCGAGGAAGCTGAAAATCACCGCAATTGGTCCCATTATTTACGTCCAGCCAGAGCGGAAGGGCTCGACTCAGTGAGTCAACCTTGGATGCTGGTTCAAATGATTTTCTGTCAGCATTCAAGTGAACTCGAAGAGTGATGCTGTAGATTAAAGCTGCGATCGATTATATTACCCACGCAGACCATTGTTGATGGTCCCGAACGGTTTCCGTCTCAAAGTAGCATTTCCTTTGTTCAGAAATCGATTCTTAATAGGACAATACAATCTGTGATCTTCACCCTGACCACTCACCTCTGAACTGTCTAGCCTGGATTCGAATCTCTGACAGGCTTTAACCTGTCATCCCAATGTTTCACAGGCAGGGTGATTCGTCCCTCGGATGGACGTGAAACGTCCCGTCTGCCGAGATTAGAAGTTGGCGGATGTTAAACATCCTATGGTGTCCTTCGTGAAGAGTAGGCGAGTGGGGCAGCCCTGAACAAATTCCAAATTCCTGCTCTAACCGACAGAGGGGCACTGCATCAGCAGCATCACCACACCCCTGCATATTAACGACGACCCCCAAACAAAAAACTACCGTGCGAGGCTCGTCAACAACATCCATGTGGCCACAATTCTGTCGGTGCAGGTTACAGACAAAGCACACGAGCCTCGGGATCAATTGCATTCCGACTGGACTCGTTTAATTCATATTTTTGTTTGTTTCGGTTCGTGCGTCCGAAGCAGCCATTGGAGATAGAAATGAGCAATCAGCATTCAACAGGTTAGTTACACATTTATCGGTATAATGAAATGATGAATGATGATGATAATAATAATAATAATAATAATAATAATAATAACAATAAAACATACTATGACGGTGAGGATCAATGGATACCTCCATCATTGGGGTCCAGGTAATTAAAATAAGCCAATCAGTGGTCCTTTTGGATGGCGGACCACCGTGCAATACGCAACACTCCATGGACACTGAAGCTTATACTCAGACACCTGGCACATGGTGGGGTTGAAAATGGTAAAGGGTATGGTGAAAAGGCATCAATTGTGCAGCGAATACAATTGGGATGACGGTTTTGATTTGGCAAGAACAGACCATGAAATGGGATGCCACTAGGGCAAACATCGCCTCGAAGAACAAGCGGAGCAACGAGACCCGATTGATCAGGTTCACAGACCCCCGAAGAGTGCAATATTCAGTGCAGTTCCTGTGACTGGGGTTAAACACGAGGGACAATGGAGGTTGGTCGGAGATAGAGAGGGTTCAGTGGTCCACAAGCTGGAATGGCTCAGGGATGTGGATTGGGGTACGATGCTTCGGGTAGTAATAATAATACTAACAACAATAATAATGGTTCTGTTACAAGGAAGTTCAACATAGGAGAAGGCCATTAGGCCGATGAAGCACCGTTGCTAACTTACGGTTGTTCGTGCTCCATCCTTTTAAAATACTAAACCTCAAGCAAGTAAGCAGCACGGACCATTTTTAAAGTCTTTGGTTTGACTTGGCCGGGATTCGACCCACAGACCTCCCAGACTCAGTGTGGATGGGCTAACCCTTGCACCACCGAGCCAAGTGATGACTGTGATGGAAGGGGGGGGGGGGGGGAAATGTCGAATTCTGTTTCAGTTTGCACACTCAAGTGGAAATCAGGGATGGAATAGCAGCACAAGCTTACAAAGGCCGTACATTCCTTCGGAATGCAGTGCCCCCAAAGGCTTTACACGAGTAACATCGTCATTAATAAAACAAATTGATCTATTGCACACATATTGGGTCACTGCTGGTCCAAAAAGAGTTGGAAAAATTGTCGTGGAAAATCAAAATATCGATCAGATGAAGCAAATGTAAAACATTAAACTGAAGCATGGGAATCGGACAGAGAATGGGGTACAGGGGAGAGAGGAGAGGGGGTTCAGGGGGAATAAATAAATAAAATGTTCACTCAATTATTTGCACAATTATATACATAGTTCATCGTCTTATCACACAATCGTTTATATATACTAACTGGCGACACAATGTTAAAGCACTTTTACTAATTGGCAATTGATAACTAATTAATTCTGATACAATTTGGTGAACTGAGCGCTCTCCGTCTCATCTCTCTCTCCCTCTGACATAAATCCATGTACAGTAGCCCTCCTCCCCCCACAACCTCTGCTCCTTCCATAATGAAATAACAACAACGACAAAAGCAATCATCAGTCGAGAATTTGCTGATGTGCCTTCAAGCAAGTACAAGGTAGAACGACTCTTAGAGGACTGGCCGTCCCTGCCAGTGACTGTTTTGTGAGTCGGTGGCACAGTCCATGACAGGTAGAAGGGTGAAATAATTTTAAGCGCTGCCCTGTTGTGCCTCTCGTTTTGCCTTTGACTGCAGATAACGTGCCTTTCCCTCCTCGAAACGCTTTTTCTCATCTTCAGTCTCAAGCTGAAAAAAGGGGGTGGGGTGTTAGAGTAGGGGGGAGGAGGTTAGTGTGGGAGGCTGGGTGGGGTGAGTTTGCATTCGAAGCCAAAAATAGCACCATTCTCTCTCAGCAGCTAGGGCCCTGCACATCGCTGAGCTGGCAATGAACCCCGTCCACCTGTTTTCCTCTTACTAAGCATTTTGCTGCAGGCCCTACACACACTATGGTGGACAAAAAGAACGAGGCTATTGGTCTTCTGCATGCATAACGAGCGAGGGGTGCGGGAGGATCGGACATATAGGTTTGAATTTTGTAAAACACGAGTAATACGAGTTACCTTCCTAGGAACTTCAACCCAGAAGGAAGCTTCAGTCATGGTTGCCAATCTATGGTTGTTTGTCCGTGTCCTATCCGAGTTAAATGCTCAGCGTCAAGCAAGGAAGCAGCATGTACCATTTTCAAGTCTTTAGTATGACTCGGCTGGGGTCAGGTTCGAACCGCCAACCTCTCAGAGGGGATGCACCAAGCATAACATACCAAGTCTGATTAAAATCGATACGGAAACACCGATCGATTCCAAAACACGCTTCATCTATCAATGCAGGAAAAAAATATTTAAACTTGAACAATTATTTCCTGAACATCGCATACACACAACGACATCAAGTTTATCCATTGTGACAATGTCTTTGGTATGTTTACAAGCGAGTAAACTGGGAGCTCGGGCATAATCTCTGCTTCACAGCTGTCACATTCAAAGGCAATCAATTGATTTGCACCAAGCAGACAGATTAGGTCATAATATAACAGGCAGTGCTTGCCTTGCACTGATAAGCAATTAATCACCTTGGAAGTTTGGATAATGTGACACTGTAGGCCTGGGAGTTGTGAGATGGTTGAGAGGGGGGAAGTAGAGGGAAGGTTATCCTTTCCATTTGAATACAGCTCAAGGACACACTTGCACTCCCATAAAAACAGGGCCGATCAAGTGTCCCATAAATGAGATACGTGTGCGGCCTCTTCTTTCGCGTTCACAATCTATACATATATATATATATATATATATCTCAACAATTTTCTGGAAGAAATGATGCATTATTGAAAAAAGTCAATGGTTGTCTATTTTTACCACGACGATACATACACAAAGTAAAATTAAAATAATGACAAAACGTTTAATTCACAAAGATTATTACTTACTTTTAAAAAATTTTTTTTTTTTTACATTCCATTGAAACGTCTATTAATTGCAATTTCAAGTTGCCTGCTGCCCACAGGAGATTCTAAACGGCTTGGGATGAGGTGGCAAAAATGCAATGGAATCTCATGCATTCCGAGCCAGCAGCTTTTGAGAGCCAGCAATTCCCCATTTATTTGCCACGTCTAATGAAATTCTAACTGCTCTCATGCCAGTGATCAAGGTTCTCAAATTGAAAAACTGTTTGTTCGATATATGTAGCTTTGTGATTCCTCAGGTCCGTTCTAAAAATTTGTATTGGTGGTCAAAACCAGTGACCAATTGGAATTTTATCGTAGGAACCATTAAACATTAGTACATCTATTTTTACATAGTTTGGAAATGCGAGTCCTTCTGTTAATTATATACTAAAATCTTGATCACTTGAAATGCATTTCAGGAAAAAACCCAATGCGGAAGACACAATCAAACTTTCCTCGGCAGAGGAAAAAGAACGTATGGCCCCACTTGACATTGCCAATAAACCTTCAAAAGGCTGGTGATTGTGGTACTGGCAGTGCAGGTCCAGGTGCGGATCCAGAATGTTTTTCGAAGGGAGGGGATGTGGGGGTTCACCTTAAGGTTAAGATGTTCTCATATTGTGAAAATCCAACCAAGCTTGCTCAAGTCAATAGTAATTGTTGAGGAAAACCGTAATTTTCCAGAGCTAACAGTGTCGACCATAAATTACATTTTCCCACATGAAAATTGGGAATATCGAGCACTTGACGAAAAGGCCTCAGCCTGTCAACTAAACTGAGTTTTAAAGAAAAGCTGAAGATTTTGGAATCTTGCGACAGATCCTTACAACAACAATGTAAACTTACACAAAATGTTTCCAATACAAATCTATTGAAAATATCGAACGGGACAAGCACAAAATGCGGCAAAATTACCCCAAGCACGCAATTCGAAACTCGCCATTTTGCAGATCATTCAGATCATTAATTATATAAATGGACGATGTAGCCAAACTGAAACTTTGAATTACCTTGGGCTGAAGTAATTTAGGATTGTACTGCGCTTTGCTGTTGGACATTGATCCCGAAAATGTTACTTTCTCTTCGGAAGCCAGAACTAAACACTGAGCTCCGGGCATTAATAAAAGAACCAGCGGCCGAAAAGTATCGCCGGGCTCGCGCATTAAATACCGATGAAAAGCAAGAGACGTTGTGATTGCCCCGTTAATTGTCCAGTTGATAATCTCGCACGACTATTCATGTGACATAATTGGGCAAGGGCGTGAGGGATGGGGGGGGGTTTCACGTTGCAACCGGGTGAACCCCCCCCCCATCACCCCCATGTCGGACCATCCTTAAACCCCACAGCTTCGCTCCCCCTTTGATCCGCCATTGCATGCTGGTGAGTTTTTTTATTTATTAATGTCATTTGCAAGTATTTAGCTGACACTTGTTTTTTTTTTTTTTTTTTTTTTTAAGCAGTGGTGGTCGTATTTTCAATGGAAAATTGGGAATTTGGCTCTGTCTATCCCGATGCATGCCGTACTCTTTCTTCAAGGGGTATGCAATCCAGGTCGTTGCGGTTCTCAAAGAATGACAGTCTATTTTGTGTCGGTACCCAGGGGACCTAATTCCAAATTCCTGGGGTGCTTAAAATGCTGAGCTTCAGTACTTCCTTCAAGGAGTTTATCTTCAAAGGGATCTCTGTATTCCATGTGGATATGGAAAGAATGCTATCCAAATTATTTTTTGTTGGTTGCAATGACAGGTCATGCTTCAGCATCCTCCTTAACACCCCTCACATGTCGTTTTTAATTAGGCCTCTTTATTATGGAAGCCATGAACTTGATCCTTCATAGACAAGTTAATTTTTTCGCTAAGTTCATTGCTCCCATTTACTTTGGGACTAGCTATATATGTATTGCATACCCCTCTACTGGGGAGGGGGTGAAGGGAAATTGTGCAGGGGGGGGGGGTGACTTGGGATTTGAGAAGAGATGAGATTTAAATTGTTTGTAGCATGGGGTATCTAGCCACAATAACCAAAATCTGCCTTTTTTTTCGTACATAATATTGTATGTGATAGTCTCATCAGGAACTAGAACGGCACTTCAGGAGAGCGCATACCTCTTACCAGCGCTGAAACAGTTTATTGTTTTTGTATCCATTGATAGGCCGAATTTGCATCTGAAACATGAACCTAGAATCAAATCAGTGTTCTTGTTTCAGCGACCAAACTCATAAAAACATCGAGTTTTGTCATAACCCGGTCCATATAATTTTTTGAGATATCGTGCTATATGGTATTGTATATCTTTTTTGGCGGCGTGAAGAATCGCTTTAAAACCAGAAAATCTCTTTGTATCTGGACCAGATTCAAATTGATTCTTCCTTGTCACACACGCAACCTGCTCCACCAAGTTTCGGCCGAATCCGTCCACAACTTTTTGAGATATTGTGCCATGCATTGTTTTTGGCCCGATCTTCTCAATGGTGAAGAAACATGATAAAATTAAATCACTACAATATTCCCGGTTGCATAAATCGTCAACTACAATTGTTCTCCTACGACTTCGCAATTGTGTGGGAGGCCAAACCATCGGTGAAACAAAATGCCCTTTTCAGGCCTATGATATTGCTTCTTCATCACTCGTGCTTCACAACTTTAAAATTCATTAAAATTGACTTTGTTTTTTTACTTTTAATTTGAAAACTTAATTGTGGATCAAACAGCCACTCTTTCTTTCTGTGACCGGTCGCCTTACATTTACAAGTCGGCGTTCGATGGAAGTGGAAGTGCAGTTGAGGCAGATACTTTGGTTGACATGTAATGGAATTGGAAGCACTGTTGCTGAGAAGACCGAAGGAAGTCAGCGCTTTTTGTGCCTGTTCTCTGCCTATTTTCACTCTTTGATTTCAATGTCATCTGATGGCAAGCCTATGCCCTGTTCCCCAGGTGAAGTGAGATTTGGTGAACTCGAGGATTTTGATCTTTGATTTAAGTCATCAAGAAGTGGTTTATCGATCTCAATAGATTATGTGTGTTCTGATACTCTTACCTTCTCTAACTTCACTGGTCAGACTGAGACTGTCTGAGTTTCCCAATGATTGAATGTCAGTGAGAGTATGCCTCATTCATCTATGACCTTTTGCGTGTGAATGTGGAAGCACTCTCTTACCGTTGCAGCCCAAAAGTCTTTCAGCTGTTTATGTAAAGGCACGCCAAACAAATTATCAGAACCATTGAGCAGGAGAGAAACATTATTGTTTTTTTTTAATTCTGGGACACGTGTGCGGAAATTGCAGTGATGGTCCCAGAATATAGAAACCCTTTGATGTCTTTTTGTAGTTGCATCCCAGAAGAGCCTAAAAACCCCAATTTCAATCCTCCATTTTATGATTACCCCACAGAGAAGGTGAAAATTGGGGTGAAGCAATGGTTTCACTTTGTCTGTCTGCTGTCCACAAACATCAGTGGTATAATCGAGGAACAACTTATTTCAACTGAAGGCTATATATTTTGAACACGAATCAAAAATGAATTGGAAAATTAACCTGTGCGTTACCAGTACTTTGCTTTCTGAATTCATTCCATAAGGATGCAATCTATATTTATATATATATACATTTATTTATATTATATATATATATACATATATCTATATTATATATATTACATATATATATATATATAATTATATTATATATATTTATGAGGCCCGCGAGGAGAGTGATGTAAGCGACATTTTTTAATGATATGATGATGATAGGGCTCGGATGATAGGGAAGGGGTTAAAATATGCTATTGGCCATTAATTTCCAAAATGGCCGCATGTTGGCCCTTACATCACGTCCTCCTCGTGGCTCCTCATATATAATATATTATAATATATATATATATAATATATATAATATATATATATATATATATATTAATAATATTAGGGATTACAACTTTTTTTGCAACTCCATAGTCCTGTATCATATTCTGATGAGCTTTTGCTAGAAAACGATGAAATCAATTGTTTTTTTGATATTTGTTCAAAAAAGTTCACCCATGACTAACTTGAAATTATTACTCAGTTGCATTTGGCTTGGATTTCCAAAAAACTAGGGAACCCTGTTAATTATTTATTAACTTTTTTAAAAAAGCCTTTACTACCCTGCAAGACTGCTTTGAAATCCTTGACAAAACACTGGAAACAAAGAGCCATCAAAAAACTAAACATCAGCAGAAGCAATTCAATGCGTGAGTGACAATTAAGGTCATGCAAGTCATTGCTAAATTTCAAAGTTAGTCATAGGTGTGAAACTTTTTTGAACAAATACAAAAAAAAACATTGATTTTCATTGTTTTCTAGAAAAAGCTCATTCAGAATATGATACAAGGGAACTATGGGAGCTTGCAAAAAAAAGTGTGTATCCTAATATAAATATATATTATATATATATATATATATATATATATATAATATATATATATAATTATACTATAGTATTACGTACGAGGCTCCGTCTAAAAAGTAATGGACTGACTTCAACAGAAATTTATTATCCAAAAAAATATATTGAAAAATCACGCTTGTCCCCTTCAAAATAGGTTTCCCTCCAGTCTCACCACACTTGTCCATCCTCTTCTTCCACTCTTCGCGATGCACCCCCGGTGGGCTTCTCTGGAATCCTCAAGCTCCGTCGTTCATGCCCTTTTGATGCGCCTCTACATTCAGGAAAATCGTGTCCCCTGATCACCCCGTTGAGGCTTTTGGGAATAGGCAAAAAAATCACAAAGGACCAAGTCTGTTGAATACGGGGCGTTGCTCCAGAGTTGGCACGTTCCTCCTCTGCATAAAACTGTCGGATGCTCAGGCACTGTGAGCAGGGCGTTGTCTAGGTGACCCAACCAGGGCGTTGTTCTTCCCACAGATCCCTCCTCTTGTCCCGGACTGGTCTCATGAGGTGCCGGAGAATGTCCTTTGACAAGTATTGACTCACTGTTTGACTCTTGTGTCGAAACTCGAAGTGGACGTGCCCTTGATGTCAAAAAACGCGATGAGCATCACCCTTGACCTTTGACTTCAACATCTGCTTTCTTTGGTAATTTGGTGATGCCGGACTTTCCACTGACGACTCTGCCGTTGGTCTCAGGATCGTATTCGAATATCCACGATCATCGCCAGTAATGACTCCCCGAGCAGTCTGGATCGTCCTCGAGGCGCTCGATAATCTTGACAGACAGTGACTCTTGCTTTTTCTGGTCTCGGACAAACAGCTTGGACCATTTTTGCGCACACCTTGCGCATTTCGAGATTTCAGTGATTATGCTCTCGACAGTGTCCTGTTGATGGAAAATTCCTCAGCAATCGTACGCACCGTGAGTCGACGATCTGCGTGCATCATCTGCTTCACACGCTCGATGTTGTCCGCCGTTCTGCTCGTTGAAGGTCTCCAACCATGGATCGTCTTCACCTCCTCCTGCCTCTTTGAACCTCTTGTGCATTCAAATGCACGTGTTCGTGACATTGCTTCTTCCCCAAAGATTGCTGCAGCATTGCGAAGGTTCACAAGGTGTTTTTGCCAAGCTTGGCAAGAAAACTTCAGATTGGCTCTCTGCTCACGACTCAGCACGACGACTCGACTAGACAACGTGTAAAGCACGACCTGTAAAAAATCACACAATGAGCGCAGTCAACCATCACCAATCATATATATTGCTGGAATGTTGCGAGACTGACGAACCCGTTCATTCAAGTTGTCTAAGGGAGCACACAGCAGGCTCAGTCCGTTACTTTTTAGACGGATCTCTTGTATAAATATATATATTCATATATATTTTATATATGGACAACTGATATATAGTATTATATGCATATATATATTATATATTGTATATAATACTATATATACAGTGGGGAGAAACAAGTATTTGATACACTGCCGATTTTGCAGGTTTCCCACTTACAAAGCACGTAGAGGTCTGTAATTTTTATCATAGGTACACTTCAACTGTGAAAGACGGAATCTAAAACAAAAATCCTGAAAATCACATTGTATGATTTTTAAATAATTAATTTGCATTTATTGCATGAAAGAAGTATTTGATACATCAGAAAAACAGAACTAATATTTGGTACAGAAACCTTTGTTTGCAATTACAGAGATCAGACATTTCCTATAGTTCTGAACCAGGTTTGCACAGACTGCAGCAGGATTTGGCCCACTCCTCATACAGATCTTCTCCAGACCTTCAGGTTCGGGGCTGTCCCTGGGCAACACAGACTTTCAGCTCCCTCCAAAGATTTTCTATTGGGTTCAGGTCTGAGACTGGCAAGGCCACTCCAGACCTTGAGATGCTTCTTACGGAGCCACTCCTTAGTTGCCCTGGCTGTGTGTTTCAGGTCGTTGTCATGCTGGAAGACCCAGCCACGCCCCATCTTCAATGCTCTTATTGAGGAAGGAGGTTGTTGGCAAGATCTCGTGATACATGCCCCATCCATCCTCCCCTCAATACGGTGCAGTCGTCCTGTCCCCTTTGCAGAAAAGCATCCCAAAGAATGATGTTTCCATCTCCATGCTCATGGTTGGATGGTGTTCTTGGGTTGTACTCATCCTTCTTCTTCCTCCAAACACGGCAAGTGGAGTTTAAACCAAAAAGCTCTATTTGGTCTCATCAGACCACATGACCTTCTCCCATTCCTTCTCTGGATCATCCAGATGGTCATTGGCAACTTCAGACAGGCCTGGACATGTGCTGCTTGAGCAGAGGGACATTGCGTGCGCTGCAGGAATTAATCCATGACGGCGTAGTGTGTTACTTATGGTTTTCTTTGGTACTGTGGCCCAGCTCTCTTCAGGTCATTGACCAGTCCTGCCGTGTAGTTCTGGGCTGATCCCTCACCTTTCTCATGATCATTGAGGCTCCACGAGGTGAGATCTTGCATGGAGCCCAGACCGAGGGAGATTGACTGTTATCTTGAACTTCTTCCATTTTCTAAATAATTGCGCCAACAGTTGTTGCCTTCTCACCAAGCTGCTTGCCTATTGTCCTGTAGCCCATCCCAGCCTGTGCAAGTCTACAATTTTTCCCTGATGTCATCAACAGCTCTCTGGTCTTGCCGATTGTGGAGAGGTTGGAGTCTGATTGATTGAGTGTGGACAGCTGTCTTTTATGCAGATAACGAGTTCAAACAGGTGCAGTTAATACAGGTAATGAGTGGAGAATGGGAGGGCTCTTAAAGACAAAACAACAGGTCTGTGAGAGCCAGAATTCTTACTGGTTGGTAGGTGATCAAATACTTATTTCATGCAATAAAATGCAAATTAAATTATTTAAAAATCATACATGTGATTTCAGATTTTTGTTTAGATTCCGTCTTTCACAGTTGAGTGTACCGATGATAAAAATTACAGACCTCTACGTGCTTTGTAAGTGGGAAAACCTGCAAAATCGTCAGTGTATCAAATACTTGTTCTCCCCACTGTATATATATATATATATATATATATATTATATATATATATATATATATATAATATATATATATATATATATATGTATATATATGTATATCTTCTTCTTCTTTCGGGCTGCTCCCATTAGGGGTCGCCACAGCGGATCATCCGTTATGATCACCCGTTTGACTTCCTGGTTTCGAGCATACCAGCACTCTGATGTTCCCGAAATTTATACACCGTCTAATATGAAAACCATCATAACTTGGGCCATTGTGTTATTATAATGCGCATAAGAAAATCGAGAAATTATTAGAATACACGAAGTCATTCACTCTCGGAAGCCCGTACGTTGTAACCCGTAATGGGGAACGCGGCTGAGGTTCCCTTCCCATCGGCACGCCCACGCAACAACGTGTCTTGCCATTGGTTTGGTAAATAAATGGCCATAACTTGGAAGCACTTGTCCGATTAATATCAAACCTTGAAAAGCACCATCCTCAGGTCGCCAGCAACATCTACCTGCCAGTTTCAATGATCGGACCAGAAGAGATTGTCGAGAAACAGCGATCAACACTACACACACCACACAACACCTCACACACCACACACACATCACAACAGACCAACAGAGATTGCTGGAATTATAGATAGATAATAACTAAATAAATAACTAACATATTCGTGAATAATTGAATCTAAAACACTGGATGTTGGGCCGGCTAGAAATAAGTTCAGGCGGGAGTGAGACAGCAATAGAGGCGGAGATGATAGTGGTATTTGGTAAATGAGACGAAATATTCTAATAGTTTGTAATTCCATCATTGAAAAATTAGGGTATGGTCAGGTACGATTACGTGTACTTCTGAACTTCCTTGGTGAAAATGGACTGCATTTTCGAACTCAGTGGGGTCGATTTACTCTAAGAATGCTTAGACGGACAACAAATTAATTATAGATTAGAAAATATCGAAATGAGTAGGATTAGTTACTCAACTCCAGTAATGATAAATTTGTTTTAGGTCATATTTCGAAATGGTAGTGAATTCAATGTCGGTGCAGTCATTTCTTAGAGTAAATCGACCCCATAGAGTTTGAAAATGTACTCCATTTCCACTCGGACATCCACAAGTACCCGTAATCGTACCTGACCATACCCTAATTTAACCAACTCATGAAACTAAAAGTCGTCATATGAAGCGACCTCTAAATCACCTCCGATCAAATTAAAATTTTTATGCGCGTTATTGAATCATAGTGGAATAATTTAAGGCTTGTGGAGACAACATCTGAATTTTTATATTTTTTTTGCTGTTTTGGACCACCCTAATGATTGTTGCGAATTCGCGCCCGCCGGCGTGCGAACGGCCACGTAACTCGGATCGCGGCCATCGCCCACTGGACGGACAATTCTGTCGTGACCCTCTCGCACTAACGCCGGGAGCTAGTCACGGGTGGGCCTTTCGACCTCACCACGATCGTGCCAATCGGCCACCGCATGGGATAGGGTTGTTCGCCAAACTCGACCTACCAAAGTACCCACCAGATGGTAAACCGGGCGATCGTACCTCGCCGCAGGTCGACTCTGGACACGAACCGCTTGGGCGGCCCATTCCGTACTATCGGATAACTGAGCGGTGTTATCGTCGGCCTCGACGGTTCCGATTAATTACGGGCGTATTAAGCCCACTACAAACCCTTACATGAAGCAGGATGGAGAGTCAATGGAGAAAAGACAAAGCGAAACGGCACAGTTCAACATGCAAGCACTTTATTTACACGACACACGGAGAGCACACATATACAGCCATACAGGAATGAAAAATGCACATATAGCAATTAAAACAATTATGCACAAAAAGCAAATGTAATACGACCGACTAACGCGTACACACGGCAACACTTATACAGTTTCACTTTACAAGACACGGCGCCACAAGATCCATACAAAAACCCGAAAGAAAATGGTGACTTCCCTTTGGCTGGTGAGTCCCTCTCCGTGACCGTCGGCGTGGTCGCGCCTGGCCGCGACTCCGTGCCCTGGCGTGGTAGGCGAGTCCTCTCCGGCGTGCCTCGCGCCGGCACGTGTTGGCCGCTCGACGCCACGGACGGAGTTTCCGGCGCTATCCCAGCGTGGATAGAAGGGGGGGGGAAACATAGTTGCTCGAGGTCGCGGTATGTGGAATGGCAGACGCTCCGTCCCGCCAGCGGGGTCTCGGACCGCCCCACAGAAGGCCAGGCCAGCGGCCACCACGAAGAGAAAAGGAAGAGCGAGCCGGAAGACAGGACGAGGATGAAGAGGCAAGAGCACCACCTCCACGCGCTCCGCCCGTGTCCGTCTTTTATCGCGCGGGACTCCGCCCTTCCGCCCCGCCCCGTTTTCGGCCCGCCTCCCTTCGAGCTTCTTGGAGAAGCTTCTCGAAGGGGGCGTGCCCTCACGCTTTCCCTCCACCCCGCTCCGTCCGGGCCGAGGGGTCAGTTGTTGGCTTGGAGCCAGAGCATTATTCCCCTAAAAAGAGCCCCCACCTTTTCTCACCTTTGACCTTTGACCTGCATCGCTCTTCCGCCACTCCAAAGCGCAGGAGGTCAACGGAAGAAACAGGCTGGAAAACCTGCGCATCCTCGCAGTTCCCTCCTCGGCGCCTTTGTTTGCCGTTCGTAGTGGCGAAGATGTAGTAGCGAGATGGTGGAGGTGGCGTGGTGCAGTGGTTGGCGCTGTGATGGGGATGGCGTGGTGTTGAAATGTTGTGTGTTTGAAATAAAAGATAGAAAAGAAAAACGACTGACTCAAAGCGTCGCAGGCCGAATGAATCACATTAATTCCCTCTAAACAACGGGTTTGGCTAACTACACATGTACTTAGAGATATCTCACCTACGGGTCCTGAATGGTGGTTTGCGAATTTCCACAGCCGTAACAGTATATATATATATATATATATATATATATATTATATATATATATATATATATATACAGTAGACTACGCGTAAGTCGGCAGCGTATAACTCGTCACTTCGCCAAGTCGCAGCGTCAAAAAGTCCCGAATTTATCGAATGTTAAATCCCTTTGAATAAAGTCTGTAAGTCGTCATCTCTAAGTCGTCACTTCGTCTAAGTCATCAGATGTTGTCCGTTCCCACTAATGAAACTCAAGTAAATTACTACACCTAACTCGTCACACGGAACTGCTGCCTCGTGAGAAGCCAGATTTCATGGAATCGTGATGCGCGCTGATTGGTTTACACCACAGTGATAGGCTATTTATAACTGCCTGCATTCAGCTCAGTCAGCGCGCCGTCCCACATGCATCTGAAGAGGTAGGCAGGCTGCGCAATGCAGTCTGGCGAAGGAGTAAAGGATCGATCAAGCTTCGTGTTGAAGTCCGATCATGGTTTATATTGGCTTGTTTTGTACATCACCGCACTCACTTACACATAGGCATTGAGTGGTAGTCATCACCACGATGACTGTGTGTCATGTAATTTGTCGATGGTATATGAGTTTTCATTCCATATGAAAACTCATTCTACATTCATGCCAATGAATGAATTCAAACAGCAATTCATTCCCATTTGTCGATGGTGAGACACCATCACCGATGGTATATGAGTTGTCATACAGTTGTCATTATCTTTACTTTTGATAAACTGATTCATGAATTCCATCTTTGCTGATCACTTTCCAACTCACCAATGAACCCCCACCTATGCCCGAGGATTGTGTTTCCCTTTTGTACAATAACCGGCTTAGAGATTGTTGCGCCGTCTCACACGTACGTGTCCAGGCCACGCACGACTTCATCCTTCACCCCACAGTCATGAATGTTCGCATACGCATAAGTCGTCACACGTCTAAGTCGTCACTTTTTTCTCGGTCCCGATGGTGACGACTTACGAGTAGTCTACTGTTATATATATGTATGATGTATATATATATATATATGTATGTATGTATGTACATGTAATATAATATATAT
>CM068955.1:2729618-2746591 GCA_035128595.1 Eptatretus atami
AAGACCTTCAACGAGCAGAACGGCGGACAACATCGAGCGTGTGAAGCAGATGATGCACGCAGATCGTCGACTCACGGTGCGTACGATTGCTGAGGAATTTTCCATCAACAAGGACACTGTCGAGAGCATAATCACTGAAAATCTCGAAATGCGCAAGGTGTGCGCAAAAATGGTCCCCAAGCTGTTGTCGAGGACCGAGAAAAAGCAAAGAGTCACTGTCTGTCAAGACATTATCGAGCGCCTCGAGGACGATCCAGACCTGCTCGGGAGAGTCATTACTGGCGATGAATCGTGGATATTCGAATACGATCCTGAGACCAAACGGCAGAGTCGTCAGTGGAAAAGTCCGGCATCACCAATACCAAAAGAAAGCAAGGATGTTGAAGTCAAAGGTCAAGGTGATTGCTCATCGCGTTTTTTGACATCAAGGGCATCGTCCACTTCGAGTTTCGACCACAGAGTCAAACAGTGAGTCAATACGTGTACAAGGACATTCTCCGGCACCTCATGAGACCAGTCCGGGACAAGAGGAGGGATCTGTGGGAGAACAACGCCTGGTTGGTCCACCATGACAACGCCCCTGCTCACAGTGCCCTGAGCATCCGACAGTTTATGGCAGAGAGGAACGTGCCAACTCTGGAGCAACCCCCGTATTCAACAGACTTGGTCCCTTGTGATTTTTTTCCTATTCCCAAAGCTCAACGGGGTGATCAGGGGACACGATTTCCTGATGTAGAGGCCATCAAAAGGGCCATGACGACGGAGCTTCGAAGGATTCCAGAAGAAGCCCACCGGGGGTGCATCGAAGAGTGGAAGAAGAGGATGGACAAGTGTGTGAGACTGGAGGGAAACTATTTTGAAGGGGACAAGCTGTGATTTCAATATATTTTTTGGAATAAAATTTCTGTGAAGTCAGTCCCATTACTTTTTAGACGGACCTCGTACGTAAATAATATATATAATATATATATATATATATATATATATATATATATATATATATATATATATATAATATTAGGGATACAACTTTTTTGCAACTCCATAGTCCTGTATCATATTTATGAAGCTTTTTCTAGAAAACAATGAAAATCAATGTTTTTTTTGTATTTGTTCAAAAAAGTTCACCCATGACTAACTTTGAAATTTGCATGACTTGCATGACTTAATTGCTCACTCACAGCATTGATTGCTTCTGCTGATGTTTAGTTTTGATGGCTCTTGTTTCCAGTGATTTGTCAGGATTTCAAGCAGTCTTGCAGGGTAGAAGGCTTTTTTAAAGTTAAATAAATAATTAAACAGGGTTCTAGTTTTGGAAATCCACCCAAATGCAACTGAGTATAATTTCAGTTAGTCATGGGTGAACTTTTTGAACAAATACAAAAAAAAACATTGATTTTCATCGTTTTCTAGCAAAAGCTCATCAGAATATGATACAGGACTATGGAGTTGCAAAAAAGTTGTATCCCTAATATATATATATATATATATATATATATATATATATATATATATATATATATATATATATATATAGAGGAGCCACGAGGAGGAGTGATGTAAGGGCCACATCGGCCATTTTGGAATTAATGCCATATAGCACTATTTTAACCCTTCCCCTATCATCCGAGCCTATCATCATCATATCATTAAAAAATGTCGCTTACATCACTCCTCCTCGCCGGGCCTCATATATATATATATATATATATATATATATATATGTATATATATATATATATATATATATAGTATAATAATATATATATAAATAAATGTATATATATATATAAATATAGATGCATCCTTATCGGGATGAATTCAGAGCCAAAGTACTGGTAAACCACAGGTTAATTTTCCAATTCATTTTCTGATTCGTGTTCAAAATTATAGCCTTCAGTTGAAATCAAGTTGTTCCTCGATTATACACTGATGTTTGTGGACAGACCGACAGACAAAGGAACCAATTGCTTCACCCCAATTTTCACTTTCTGCATGTGGGGTAATCATAAAATGAGTGATGAAATTGGGTTTTAGCTCTCTGGGATACACTACAAAAAGACATCAAGGGTTAATATATTTCTGGGACCATCACTGCATTTTCCACACGTGTCCAGAAATTTAAAAAAACAAAATGTTTCTCCTGCTCAATGGTCTGATAATTTGTTTGGCGTGCTTTACATAACAGCTGAAAGACTTTTGGCTGCAAACGGTAAGAGAGTGCTCCACATTCACACGCAAAAGGTCAATAGATGATGAGCATACTCTCACTGACATTCAATCATTGGAAACTCAGACAATCTTGCACTCAACCTGACAGCGAAGTTGAAATGATGATGGTGACAGACACACAATATCTATGAGATCGAATAAACACTTCTTGATGCAACTTAAATCAAAGATCAAATCCTCTAGTTCATCCAAATCTCACCTTCAACTGGGGAACAGGCATAGGCTTGCCATCAGATGACATTGAAATCAAAGTGAAATAGGCAGAGACGGCACAAAAGCGCTGACTTCCTTCGGTCTTCTCAGCAACAGTGCTTCCATTCCCCATTACATTGTCAACCAAAGTATCTGCCTCAACTGCCACTTCCACTTCCATCGAACGCCGACTTGTAAATGTAAGGCGACCGGTCACAGAAAGAAGAGTGCCTGTTGGACACAATTAAGTTTTCATTAAAAGTAAAAAAAAACAAGTCAATTTTAATGAATTTAAAGTTGTGAGGCATCGAGTGATGAAGAAGCAATTTCATAGGCCTGGAAAAGGGCCATGTTTGCACCGATTGTTGTCCTCCACACAATTGCGAGTCGTAGGAGACAATTGTAGTTGACGAGTTTATGCAACCGGGAATATTGTGAGTGATTAAATTTTATCATGTTTCTTCACCATTGAGAGATCGGGCCAAAAACAATGCATGGCACAATATCTCAAAAAGTTGTGGACGGATTCGGACGAAACTTGGTGGACAGGTTGCGTGTGTGACAAGGAAGAATCAATTTGAATCTGGATCCAGATACAAGAGTTTTCTGGTTTTTAAAGCGATTCTTCACCAAAGCCAAAAAAGATATACATACCATATAGCACGATATCTCAAAAAATTATGGACGGGTTATGACAAAACTCGATGTTTTTATGAGTTTGGTCGGTGACAAGAACAACCTGATTTGATTCTCGTTCATGTTCAGATGCAAATTCGGCCTATCAATGGGATACAAAACATAAACTGTTCAGCCTGGTAGAGGTATGCACTCTCCTGAGTGCCGTTCTAGTTCCTGATGAGACTATCTACATACAATATTATGTACAGAAAAAAAAGGCAGATTGTTTGACCCCCATGCTACAACAATTTAATCTCATCTCTTCTCAACATCCCAAGTCACCCCCCCCCCTCACATTTCCCTTCACCCCCCTCCCCAGTAGAGGGGTATGCAATACATATATAGCTAGTCCCAAAGTAAATAGGGAGCAATGAACTTAGCGAAAAATTAACTTGTCTATGAAGGATCAAGTTCATGGCTCCATATAAAGAGGCCTAATTAAAAACGACATGTGAGGGGTGTTAAGGAGGATGCTGAAGCCTGATCCTGTCATTGCAACCACAAAATAATTTGGATAGCATTACTTTCCATATCCACATGGAATACAGAGATCCCTTTGAAGATAACTCCTTGAAGGAAGTACTGAAGCTCAGCATTTTAAGCACCCCAGGAATTTGGAATTAGGTCTGGGTACCGACACAAAATAGACTGTCATTCTTTGAGAAACCGCACGACCTGGATTGCATACCTTGAGAAAAGAGTAGGCAATTGCATCGGGATAACAGAGCCAAATTCCAATTTCAGTGAAATACAGAACCACCCACTGCTAAAAAAAAAAACAAGTGTCAGCTACTGCACTCCCACATGCAATGGCGGATCAAGGGGGAGGGGGGGTTCACCGGGTGCACGTGAACCCCCCCCCCATCCCCTCCGCCCTTCCAATTATGTCACATGATCGTCGTGCGAGATATCACTGGACAATCGGCAATCACACGTCTCTTGCTTTCACTCGGTAATTAATCCGAGCCGCGATACTTTTCGCCGCTGGTTCTTTATTAATCCCTGCGACTCAGTGTTTAGTTCTGGCTCCGAAGAGAAAGTAACATTTTCGGGATCATGTCCAACAGCAAAGCGCAGTACAATCCTAAATTACTTCACCAGGTAATTCAAAGTTTCAGTGGCTACATCGTCCATTATTATAATTAATGATCTGATGATCTGCAATGGCGAGTTTCGGTTGCGTGCTTGGGGTAATTTTGCCGCATTTTGTGCTTGTCCGTTCGATATTTTCATAGATTTGTATTGGAAACATTTTGTGTATTTACATTGTTGTTGTAAAGATCTGTCGCAAAGATTCCAAAATCTTCAGCTTTTCTTTAGACTCAGTTAGTGACAGGCCTGAGGCCTTTTCGTCAAGTGGCTCGATATTCCCAAATTTTCATGTGGAAAATGTAAATTTATGGTCGGACACTGTTAGCTCTGGAAAGATTAACTGGTTTTCCTCAACAATTACATTGACTTGAGCAAGGCTTGGTTGGATATTTCACAATATGAGAACATCTTAACCTTAAGTGAACCCCCACATCCCCCTCCCTTCCTAAAACATTCTGGATCCGCCACCGACCTGCACTGCCAGTCCACAATCACAGCCTTTTGAAGCGTTTATTGGCAATGTCAAGTGGGGCCATACGTTCTTTTCCTCTGCCGAGGAAAAGTTTGATTGTGTCTTCCGCATTGGTTTTTCCTGAATGACATTTCAAGTGATCAAGATTTTAGTATATAATTAACAGAAGGACTCGCATTCCAAGACTATGTAAAAATAGATGTACTAATGTTTCAATGGTATCCTACGATAAAATTCCAATTGGTCACTGGTTTTGACACCAATACAAATTTTTAGAACGGACCTGAGGAATCACAAAGCTACATATATCGAACAAACAGTTTCAATTGGAGAACCTTGATCACTGGCATGAGAGCAGTTAAATTTCATTAGACGTGGCAATAAATGGGAATTGCTGCTCTCAGCTTGCTGGCTCGATGATGGAAGATTCCATTTGCATTTTTGCCACCTTCATCCCAAGCCGTTTAGAATCTCCTGTGGGCACAGGCAACTTGAAATTGCAATTAATAGACGTTTCAATGGAATGTAAAAAAAAAATTTTTTTTAAAGGTAAGTAACTAATCTTGTGAATTAAACGTTTTGTCATTATTTAATTTTAACTTTGTGTATGTATTGTCGTGGCTAAAAATAGACACCCTTGCACTTTTTTCAAATAATGCATCATTTCTTCCAGAAAATTGTTGAGATAAAAAAAATATTTTTGGATCCACACATGTATTTCTTTGGTTTGCATTGGAACAAAACCAAAAAAGTTGAAAAAAATCACTAAATCTTAGCTTATTCCCACGCAGAAATCCTAAAATGGCCCGGACAATATTATTGGCACCTTTTAGAAGTTTTTAGAAATAATTAGATTTCAAGCAAGTGATTCTCCTTTACCTTGGAATTGAACTCACCTGTGGTGAGTTGCAGGTGCCTGTAATATAAAAATCCCTCCTTCAACCAGTTTGAAGAGAGAAAAGTAGTCATTCTGCTATTTTGCGCCACTGTGTGTACCGCAATGAGCATGGAGAAAAGAAAGAAAACTAGAGAATTGTCTGAGGTCAGACACAAGATTGTAGCCAAGCATGGACAATCTCAAGGCTACAAGTCATCTCGCAAAGACCTTGATGTTCCTTTGTCCACATACACAATGTTATCAGGAAGTTTAGGGCCCATGGCACTGTAATCAACCTCCCTGGACGTGGCCACAAGAGAAATCTTGATCGAAGATTGCAGCGAAGGATTGTTCGAATGTGGAGAAAGCACCTCGATCAACTGCCAAACAGATTCAAACTGACCTTCAGCAAAAGGTACGACAGTTTCAACTCGCATCTTCCGTCACCAACTCAATGAAAGGGGGTTCTAGGTAGGAGACCCAGGAGGACCCCACTGATGAGAGGGAGGGAGAGAGAGAGAGAGAGAGAGAGAGAGAGAGAGAGAGAGAGAGAGAGAGAAGAGAGAGAGGGAGGAGGGAGAGGGAGAGGGAGAGGGAGACGGAGACGGAGACGGAGACGGAGACGGAGACAGAGACAAAAGCCTGACTAGAGTTTGCCAAAACACACCTGAACAAGCCAAAATCATTCTGGGAGAATGTCCTGTGGACAGATGAGAACAAATTCGAGCTTTTTGGTGAAGCAAATCATTTCTATGTTTACAGAAAGCAAAATGAAGCCTTCAAACAAAAGAACACCTTCTCTACAGTCAAACATGGAGGGGGTTCAGTGATGTTTTAGGGTTGCTGTGCTGCCTCTAGCACTGGGTGCCTTGAGTGTGTGCATGGCATCATGAAATCAGGAGATTACCAAGGCACTTTGGAGCGCAATGTTCAACCCAGTGTCAGAAAGTTAGGTCTCCGTTGAAGGTCATGGGTCTTGCAGCAGGACAATGATCCCAAACACACTTCATAAAGCACCCAGGAATGGTTCAAGACAAAATGCTGTGCTGTTCTGAAGTGGCCAGCAATGAGTCTGGATCTAAATTCCATTGAACACCCGTTGGGAGATCTCAAAACAGCAGTTGGGAGAAGATACCCTTCAAATTAAGGAGAACTGGAGCAGTTTGCACAGAAGAGTGGGCCAAACTGCCAGGAGAGAGGTGTGGGCAGCTCATTCATGGCAATAGGAAAGTGATTGTCTGCAGTTATTTTGCCCAAAGGCTGTGCTACCAAATATTAAGTTGAGGGTGTCAATAATTTTGTCAATGCCATTTCTTTTTATTTTTTGATTGAAAAGGATATGTTAAGTTCTGAATCAAAAACAAAGGTTGTGTGATATTAACAGTGAAATATATAATTGTGAAGACCAAATACTTTTGTCAATTTCAACTTATTTTTCGAGAGAAAATTGTGAGTTATTTGAAAAAAGTGCAAGGCTCCCAATATTTTTGGCCACGACTGAAGACATCACAAAGAAGATAATTAATTTTGGACCATTTATTAAGACAATTCAGCGACTCACATTCACTTCAGACAGGCAATTTCATGGAATATCAGAGGGACATACACTACATGGCCAAAAGTATGTGGATACCACTTCTATTTAGTGGATTTGGCTATTTCAGCCACACCCATTGCTGACAGGTGTATAAAATCAAGACACAGCCATGCAATCTCCATAGACAAACATTAGCAGTAGAATGGGCCATACTGAAGAGCTCAGTGACTTTCAACGTGGCACCATCATGCCACCTTTTCAACAAGTTAGTTCGCCAAACTTCTGCCCTGCAAGAGCTGCCCCAGTCAACTGTAAATGCTGTTATTGTGAAGTGGAAACATTTCAGAGCAACAACAGCTCAGCTGCGAAGTGGTAGGCTCAACAAGCTCACAGAACGGGACCGCCGAGTGCTGAAGCATGTAGCATGGAAATTAGTCTGTCAGTTGCAACACTCACTACCGAGTTCCAAACTGACTGGAAGTTTTTGGCCTGACACATAGTTTTGGCCATGTCATGGTTCTCAAGATTATGAATTGGGACCTGAAGGTAGTTTGGATAACTGTTCTCATGAGAAATATTCCTGCTAATGAGATTGTGAATGGAATGAAAGGAGAAGTTTGAAATGTGGGAAAGCAGGTTTTGAGGAGGAAGGAGTTGGAAAATCACTTGAAAACTGGAATATGTGTTTTAATCATGAGAAATCTCTCTGCGTCTATCTCTGTGTGTATCTCTCTCTCTCTCTCAGAAAGGACCGTAGAACAAACCTTCCTGTCTACTTTCTTCACATTTCTCTTGAGGAAGTTCAGTCATTCAACCTCCTGGGTCTCACTATCAGCCATGATCTTAGGCAAACCACGTATGGCTTTCAAAGCCAGCCCCAACTGGGCGTTCTCCTTCGTACAATTCCTTATGTGGCACACCTGAAACTCCTATCCACCTACAAGGCTTTCATCTGTAGCTTGATGGGGTGTTGCTCTCCCCTCTGGATTGGTGCCCGTGCCTCACACCTTGCTCAGCTTGACGCCGTGCAAACCAAGGCCTTCAAGATCATTGGAATCTCACGCGATGAAGCTGAATCTATGGGCTTATCACTTTGCCATCAACAGGTCACTTGGTCTCTGTCTTCGCTTCCTTTCTTGTCTTTCACTCTCTGCCCTCTCTGTGCTTTGTCCCCCTCCCACACCCCATAGGTATCTGCAGGGTATGCTGTCCACCAGTAACCCCCATTGAGTGAAACTCCCAAAATCCAGAATCACAGCTCACCCACCTCCTCTCGTTTTTTCCTCTTTTCCCACCCTGTGGAACCAACTTCCACATTCTCTTAAATCCCATTCTTCCCTCAATGGTCTTCAAGACAGCTGTTCACCACCGTCGCAGATCATCCCCTATCAAAAACCATGATCTTCTCCACACCCGTTAAACCCTTTCCCCAATTATTTTTTTGCTTCCGTATCCATCTTATCCACTCCTTGCATTCTCTATCCTCAACCTTACCTACGAATCCTTGTTGTCAGTCTCCATCTATTTTCTCCCTCAGCCCTGCTGTTGGTGTTTCCTCTTTGCGTTTCTGCTGTTACTTTTGTTATGTTGTGTCCTCATCCGTTCTGTGTTCTAACTCTTTCATGAGCGTGGACTCTGGATACAAAAAGGCATGGGAAAGAGTGTCAAATATTCCATAATTTTAATGAGGTAATGCAGAAAAAGTATGTAATGATGCAAAAATGCCCTCTTGCTTTGAATAACTAAAACGAGGAAAGATTGCATGCCCTCGCCCAGAATTGTTTCATGTGGTTTTATAGTACGTATTTAATAGACGTACTCACATTATAATTATACATACTTCATAGATGTACTCGCATTCTCATTGTACAGTCCTGTTGGACCCCACTATTCACAGGGATACATATGTTCGTGAAAAATGCCGCGAATGTCGGGGTACATGAATGTAAGGGCATTATTTTTTTAACATGTTCTAGGCTCGTGGAAGAGCAATTACACAGCATGAATCAAGACACAACACAACAAAGGGAACAGCAGGAGAAAGGGGAAAAACCAACAGCAGGGCAGAGGTAGAAAGTTGACGGAGATGGACAAACAAGGGATGCAGGTAACAATGAGGGGTAATGCGAACGCGAACCTATGGCAAGGGAGAACACAAAGGGTGGACAATATAGATACATAAGCAAAATTGTGCTTGACCAGTTTTATATTTTGTCAGGGTCTGAGGAGAGGGAAGACGCTGCTGCCTCTCTGCCAGAAGGATGAGCAATGTCACGGCAGAGAGTGGAGTCATCAGCAAAGAGATAAAGAGGATATTACAGTCAGCGAGATCAATGATGAAGATTAGTAATAATATGGGGCCTAGAACGCTGCATTGAGGTACTCTGAGCTTGACAGGGAGAGGAGATGAAAGGGTTCTGTTGAGAGCCACATGTGTATGAGAGGGGAGGAAGTCAGTAATCCAAGAGTGGAGTTGGCCTTGGATTCCATAGGTGGACAGTTTGGAGAGCAAGGAAGGATGCCAGACTGTATTGAAAGCTCGAAATATGTCCAGAGAGACGGCCCTGATCTCATGTCTGATATTGAGGGCTTCCACCATTATTGGGAGAGTCGAAGCAGCATGTCCAAGGTAGAGTGACCAGGTCTGAATCCAAACTGATGATCTGAGATGAGGCTGTTGGAGAAAAGGAATGATTTTATGTCAACTGCGATGATGGATTACATGACCTTACTGATGATTGGAAGTAAGCGAATTGGTTTGTAGTTAAGGGGATCCCTTTTTGCACCTTTTTATATAATAATGTGATGTTGCCTGATTTCCAAGCAGATGGAACATGACCGATGGCAAATGACAGGGTGAAAAGGACAGAGACGAAGCACAAGAGCAGATTTTTAGGACATGTGAGCTGCTGCCATCCGGTCCAGTTTCAGAGTCAACAGTTTCCAGAAACTTTCCCCCCTTTTCAGGTGCAAAAGACACAGAATCAAGCAGCAAATGGGTATGACTGGGAAGGATGTGTACAGAGAGGGAGGGGGTTGGGGACACACGATTTTGAAAGAAACAGAATTGAGGTATTCGGCCTTCTCACGCGTGGAGTCCGCTGTGGTGCCATTTTAAATGAGGGAATGGATGGAGGGGAGCAACACCAGAGACAGACTTGAGAAGGCAATACCAGGTTTTAGAGCAGGGAGACTTTGAAAGCTCATTCTTTAGATTGGACAGATGTTTTCTGGCTCTCCCGAGAGTAGACACACACTTGTTGCAGGCTTTGTGGAATGATCTGAGGTTGCCTTCGGTTGGATTTGCCTTCCAGGAGGAGAATGCAAGTTTGATATGTAGGGAACAGTTTTGAAGTGTAAAAAACATAATAACAAGAAGAAATAAATAAATAAATAAACCCGTGAATACGTGAATGTAGAAGCAGGTCACACTTCATGACCGCGCGAATACGCGGGGTCTGCAAATGTCAGGTCTGACAGTACTTTATAGATGTTCTCACATTCCAATTGTACATACTTTATAGACGACACTCACATTCTAATGGTGCCTCATACTTTATGGAGGTACTCAGTTGGGGTGGGGAGGGGGTTTGGGAGGCGGGTTGAGGACTTGGTTGGCTTGGGGTGGGAGTGAGGGTTGAGGACTAGAGTGTGGGAGGGGGGAGTTGAGGACTTGGTGTGGGAGGGGGTGTTGAGGACTTTGGTGTGGGGGGGGGGGGGGGGGTTGAGGACTTGGATTGGGGGTGAGGTTTTGGTTAGTTGGTGTCAAAACGTCCACAAATTAAGTAAGTGTTGAGTTTATCATTGCAATTGTAAAACATCCAAGACTTGAACCAACATTTTACCAAAACTCAAATAATTTACAAAATCACGGATTCACAATGAAATGGCGTTAATTAAAACCCGATATCTCCGATGCTTCACATTTTATACTCGGCACAAGCAACCGACATTCCAGGCCACGAGCTCATGGGACATAGCTTGCTGTTATGCAAATTACACTGGGAACCTCCGGGTTCTGTGTCCACATGAGGTGAATTATTAATGGAGAGCGAGAATAAGAAAACGACACTTGACTCGGGGTTTAATCATGGCCCTCTCTCATGATCTGCAGACAAAGATAATTAATTCCTTCCTTCCTGTGAATACACCGAGGATCCGCTTTCATTACGGTGTACCACACAGAATTACATCCAGGTAAGCATACAGATTACAAAAAAAAACCTGTGGGTTTGAAACAAATTGGTGAGATCACACCAAACCATTTCGATAGTGGACTTTGTTTCTACCTTTTCTATCTCGTTAAGACGGTGACGTGAGGGTGAAGTACATGTGTCTCACTCCTGCCCCCAGGACTCCACGCATGACCATCTATTTTCATCGCCAATTCTGACCAATGATCCTCATTACCCCAATTCCCCTCTCCGACAATCCAACCATTTTAATTTCCAGTTTGTGTTTCTTCTATTTCCTGTTCATGCATTCCCTCGACGTTTGTCCCACTGCCCGTCCATACCTTGCTCTTCCCCGACCCTCACTCTTGCAAAAATATAAAAGTCATCTTCTGAGGTCGTGAGATTTTACCTTCAAAACATATCTTTGCTTTTTAGTCAATTCACTCAATCAAATTTATTCGCTCGCAAAAACCCTTTGTGTACCGTGTTTTGTTATATTTTTCCTACAAGCAGAATTAACATCCTCTTTCGATCCTTTCATGAACTTGAACATGATTTCCAGGCTAATGCGTGCTCGTGCACAAGGTTTGCTGTAAAAAAAATAAAAAAGGTGACATTTGGAACCGGCTGATGATGCAGATTTAGCGATGATGAATCGCTGATTTAATCCACCGCGCACAAACGCGTCTCGCAAAAACCCCTGTGAAAGTGACTCATTTTAGTCAATAGAGTATTCAAAGTGGAAACTCATGTTTCTTACATTTGTGACAGTTTGATATTGAAAAATGGTGAGACGTGGATCAAAGAGAAACGAATATCCATTTCCTTGAGGGTCGTGCAGTCGTGAATCTTGTCAAATTGGCATCAATAATTGTGAAGACGTTGGCCCATAGTCTAGACAGAGCATCAGGGTGCTCACGATAAGTGGTGAACATCACAACGCTAACAACCGGTCGTGTATCGGTCACCACCCTCCATTGCAGGGTGCGTCATTTTTAATGCGCAAAATTTCCACTGAGCAGCCATGGAAATGAAGACCCACAACAGTGAGGGCAATGCAACGAGGCTTTATGAATTCAACCACCAAGCCGCTTAGTGGAGAAGATGTAACAACTTGTTTAACCGATTAGTTTTCTCAGGCTCAGGACAAATAAAACTACAACGGCACTCGGTGGAGTGCATATCTCTGCCAGGATGAACAGTTTACATTTCGTATTCCAATGACAGGCCGGATCTGGATCCGGACCTGAACAAAAACCGAATTGGCTTGTTCTTGTCACCTACCCAACTCATTCATTGAATCTTGGCATAACTCGTCCACAACTTTTTGAGATATCGTGCTATATATAATTTTGGCCCAATCTCTCAATGGTGAAGAATCACTTAAAAAATTTGTGGAGTCGGATCCGGATTCGGATCTTCACCAAAATCTAATCAGTTTCATCCTCGTCACACACCCAACCTGCCCGCAAATTCATCCGGATCCGTTCACAACTTTTTGAGATATCATGCACACAAACAGACAAACACAAACAACAGCCATAGACTGGTACTTACGAAATCGTCAACTTGACCTCTGACCTTGTCTAATAAAAGCTGTCTCTAGAGAGAGGTAGCGACGCAAACCAGAAGTTTCTAGCATGATGACATATCACAACCATCAAAAATCGAATGTTTGACCTCACTGTGACCTTGACCTTTGACCGATTTTGACCAAAATCTAATCAGCGCTAGCCATTACCCTCCTGAATCACGTGGTGTAATTTGACATTGGTAGCTTCTTCCGTTCTCGAGTTATAACTTTTTTGATGTTTGACCTCACGGTGTCCTTGACCTTTGACTGATTTTGACCAAAATAATAATCAGCGCTAGCCATCACACTCCTGATCACGTGGTGTAATTTGACATTGGTAGCTTCTTCGTTCTTGAGTTATCATGTTTTGGATGTTTGACCTCACTGTGACCTTGACCTTTGACCGATTTTGACCAAAATATAATGAGCGCTAGCCACCACCCTCCTGAATCACGTGGTGTAATTTGACATTGGTAGCTTCTTCCGTTCTCGAGTTATAACTTTTTTTTGGATATTTGACCTCACTGTGACCTTGACCTTTGACCGATTTTGACCAAAATCTAATCACGCTAGCCATCACGCTCCTGAATCACGTGGTGTAATTTGACATTGGTAGCTTCTTCGTTCTCGAGTTATAACTTTTTTTGGATATTTGACCTCACTGTGACCTTGACCTTTGACCGATTTTGACCAAAATCTAATCAGGCTCGCCATCACGCTCCTGAATCACGTGGTGTAATTTGACGTTGGTAGCTTCTTCCGTTCTCGAGTTATCGTGCCTACAAATACACAAACACACAAGCAGTCATAGACTGGTACTTACGAAATCGTCAACTTGACCTCTGACCTTGTCTAATAAAAGCTGTCTCGAGAGAAGGTAGCCACGCAAACCAGAAGTTTCTACGATGATTCTGTACCAAACAATCAAAAATCGAATGTTTGACCCCACTGTGACCTTGACTTTTGACCGATTTTGACCAAAATCTAATCAGCGCCAGCCATCACCCTCCTGAATCACGTGGTGTAATTTGACATTGGTAGCTTCTTCCGTTCTCAAGTTATCGGCCGACAAACAAACACACAAACAGAGGACGGAAGTGATCAATATACTTACGAAATCTAAAGATTTCGTAAGTAACAAGCCGGTCGGCGGCCATGGGTCGCCGAGCATGGAAACTATAAGATCTAGAGCAAAATGATGTCATATAGCGGATAGGGAATCACCTTAAAGTTATGCATATCAAATCTCATCCAGTTCCATCTACTGATAACTACTCGGTATCCATTTGAATGAAAAGTACCGAAAATGCGGTTTGAAATCGGAAATCCCCAAAGTTCGAGGGGGTGCTGTGAACAAAGATCTAAATCGAAAATCCGGCTCGATCGTTTGTGCAACATGTATTCCAGACGATTAGTGTGAATTTTCATGACCATCCGACCATAACCCGAGGAGGAGTAGCATTTGGCGCAAAGGCACCTCCAGCTCTGGCATATTATCGATTTTTGCACTAATTGACCTTTGACCCCTGACCTAAGCAAATTCGGTCAATATGTCTGATGCAAAGTTGTAGTACTCATTGAGTGCCATGAACCTGCAAAGTTTCATTCGTATCGATGCACTCATCTGGTCGCTAGGGGCCTTCAATTATCGCCAATTTTCGCGCATACCCTAATTGTAGGGGGGCTGCGGGTAAAGTATTCCATATATCACAAAACCGGAATATATTTGATAGAGCATCACCTGTAGATCATTCATGCCAATTTTCATAACCCTACGTGGGATAATGGCTTTCGGAATTGATTTTGCGTGAACGGTACGATTTTGAAGGTTTTTCAGTTGTTGCTAGGGAACCAAAGCGTCCCGAGCACCCATCACAATTTCCAAAGCACTAGGTCATAAATGTACCTACAACCCGAGTTTGGTCAAAATCCGCCCACGATTCCTACCAATTATGCTGATGACAAACGAACAAACATCCAAACAAACATCCAAACAAACAGACGAAATTACTGACAATAAGGGTCACCTATTTCGGCGACCCAACAAGAAGAAGACATTGGTGCAGAGGCATGAGACTTGCAAGATCCACAAAACAAATTTGACCTCAAAAGGAATTGGTGGTTGAATTCAATGACCAAATATGCAACTCTTCAAATTTCAAGTGAATCGGATGAAAATTGTGGAATCAGAAATTCCACCTTAGTTGTTGACCGTTGACCTATGTTGACCTCAAAAAATAATTGGTGGTTGAATTCATTGACAAGAAATTTAAATCCTCTTCAAATTTCAAGTAAATCCGATGAAAATTGTGGAATTCAGAAATTCCACCTTAGTTGTTGACCTTTGGCCTATGCTGACCTTTTGGTCGATGTTGACCTTAAAAATAATTGGTGGTTGAATTCAATGACCGAATATGCAAATCCTCTTCAAATTTCAAGTGAATCGGATGAAAATTGACAATTTTAGAAATTCAGCCTATGATGACCTTTTGGTCGATGATGACCTCAAAGATAATTGGTTAGTTGAATTCATTGACAAGAAATTTAAACCCTCTTCAAATTTCAAGGAAATTGGATGAAAATTGTGGAATTCAGAAATTCCACCTTAGTTGTTGACCTTTGGCCTATGTTGACCTTTAGGTCGATGTTGACTTCAAAAATGATTGGTTGGTTGAATTCATTGACGTGAAATATAAATCCTCTTCAAATTTCAAGTCAATCGGATGAAAATTTGGGATTTTAGAAATACCACATAAGTTTGGCGTTTGTTGACCTTTTGACCTCAAATACAACAGGCTTCTTCCTTATAAACTTTTCCATGTGGTGAAGTTTTGTGAAGATTGGTTAAAATTGTGACCTGTAGGCGACAGAGACAGACAGACAGACAGACAGGATAACAAAATCGACTGACCAATATACTTGAAAAATCTTCGGTTTTGCAAGTAACAAACAGACAGAGAGGGGTGTAAACATAACCTCCTTCACCTTGGGTTGCGGAGGTAAAAAAAAAGTCTCGTATCTGAATCTGGATCTTCATCATAATCAAATCAATTCGTTCTTTTTCACATACCCAACCTGTCCACAAAGATTCATCCGAATCTGTACACAACTTTTTGAAATATCCTGATCAGACAGATCGACAGATAGTCGGATAGACAGACAAACAGGGGTGAAAACACAACCTCCATCCACCTTTGGTGGCATTGGTAAAAATAAATGCCAGATGAATAGGAGCAGGATTTCCAGCAACATGTCACCAGGCAAAACCCAACCTATTGGTCCAAAACAAAGTGAAGATCTTGAGGACAATTTACAACGATGGATTCTGGAATTGCATCGCTCAGTATTATAACAGATAGCTCTTTAGGCCATTCGTTTTTCTGTGCTAATTACAATGGAAACAGATTCGGACAATAAACAACTAAAATTCTTCATCTCGTGCTCATTAAAAGAGTAAATATTTCGGAATATCAGGACAATAAGAAACATTTTTATGTTCAACTCTTCAATAAATTAAAGTCATCGATGCACCATTTTATTGCAGCTCAGTTTGAACACCTCCGTGAGACCATAAACTTGAAAACCAGCTTCCTTGGGATGTTATTAGAAGTGGATAACAAAGCCAGAAATAGTACGTTATGAAAAATGCATACACGGGTACGATCCGGGCGAGCAGGCCGTGTAAGCAATCAAACAGGATGGCTTTAAGAGGCAGATAGATTATCATGTCAGTCCAATATTAGGGTTTGTGCAATGAAGAACCTTCCTCCATAGCCCGACACAGCAGTGAAGGCGTGAAAATTCGAATTTCCCCCCCCATCATTACTTTAACCCACCAGAAAAAAAAGGAACCCTTTCCTCAAGAAGCACTGTTCATTGCAACTTGACTCAATATCTTTGAATGAGCAATAAGGACAAGGTAAAGTGAGAAAATCTCCTCCCCTTCAAAAAAGGCAAGTCGCTGGAATCACATTGGAAGCAATTTGAATGGATAAAATGCAATCTCTATATAATGTGCGGAAAGTATGTTGTACGTTTTATCTCCTCCTTCGAGAGGATGTGACTTTGGAATCGGAAATTGTCAGGGATTAATGAGGGCACTTTGAAGTTGTGCTTGTGTAACATTCGTTTGATTTCATCAAATT
>CM068955.1:2754533-2784833 GCA_035128595.1 Eptatretus atami
TGAACATAAAATCAATTGCTTTTCATCCAACAGCCTCGTCTCAGCCTCCATCAATTCAGATTCAGACTTGGTCACTCTACCTTGGGGCATGCTGTTTCTTCCTCTGCCAACGATGTTGGAGGCCCTCAATCAGACAAGAGATCAAGGCCTGTCTCCTGGACATACATATCTCGAATTTTTCGATGCAGTCTGTCATCTATCCAAACTGTCTGCCTATAAGAATTCAAGGCCAAACTCCTCTCTGGATTGCTGACTTCCTCCGCCCTTTCACAGATAATGTGTGGGCTCGCAACGGAAACCCTTTCATCTCCTGCGCCTGTCCGAGGCTGGATACCCCAAGGCAGTGGTTCTCAGCCCATATTATTCTAATCTTCTCATCTTCTTCTGGCAAGACCAAGCAGCAGCCTCTCCCATCTCCTCACCTTGACAAAAATCACAAACTGTTCAAACACAATTTGCTTCTGCATCCATATTGTCACCCTTTGTGTTCTCCCTTACCCCTCATGTTACCTGCATCCTTTGTTTTGGTTCCATCTCCAACTAACTTTCTCCCTCCGCCCTGCTGTTGGTGTTTCCCCTTTCTCCTGCTGTTTCCTTTGCTATGTTGTGTCCTGATTTTGTTCTGTGTAACCGCTCTTCCATGAGCTTGAACCATATTTAAAATTTATACCATCAGAGATGGGGATCCCCGCCTTGAATGAAAAAGGTCATACATATTCCAGATAATGAGGGAGGTGAAATTTGGAAACCAAGACAACCATTTGGTCATCATCTCGAAAAAAAAGTTCCCTAAAGGCGGTGAGGAACGTAGTAACCAAAAATAATTGAAATCAGATAAGCGGTTTTCCATTTATTAACAAAAAACGAAATGGGGCGGCCATCTTGGAATCCGGCTCACGCCCAAAAAATCATAGGGTTTCTTCCTTTTCAGGTGGTACATGTGTGACCCGAATTTCAAAATCGATATGGTGAACAGTTTAGGAGTATCGCCACTCACAGCTATAATGTTGACCGCCCGGGACGGACGGACAGCCGGACGCCCTGGGGTGCAACCAATATCCCCCTTCCGCCCACGCGGCGGGGGGATAAAAATCAAAAAAAAATCAGTGCCCCAACATTTGCGCAATATCCAGAAGTCCTACCCGCGAACCCGAGGGGTCAACATATATATATATATAATGTAAGATTTGCGGTTGGGAGTATTATCAAATGGAATCCATGTAAATTTCTCTAACTTTGTTGAACAATGACTCAACGTTTTTGATTAATAAAGTGCAAGCAACATGCATCCTTTAACCTTTCTCAAGTTGTGATGAAAATGATCAGAACATCCCCTTAAATACCCAAAGGTGGGGGGGGGGGAGACAAAGCTGGACAACCATCAATGCACGTATCAGTCACTCACAGATTCTGACCGTGAAACAAATTTAAAACCATTAGCATGTTGACGCGATCAAACAACACACTCATGTAAAACAAATTGGTTACACGCAACAACAATTTGAGACATCAGAAAATAATCGGTCACTTTATTGAAAATAAACCGATCAGGTGTAATCAGTGTGCCGTTAAATACATGTATAAGTAAATTCACAACAGTATCATTATAATGGCAAACTGACCATGTGCAGTGAAGAGGTGGGGGTAGGGAGGTCCGGGGGAGGGGAGGGGGGATTAGTCCTGACGGACAGCCAGGTGATGTACTACGTGGACTCTCAATGCAAATGTCCCAGGATTCCCGGTGCGTTTATACAAGAGAGGTTCCAAACACTAAAGGTAATTCACCGCCTCCTGCGTGATCCATGTGACGTTTTCCCCTCTGCATGCCCAACCCTCTCCTAACCCTATCCCATAAAGGGTGTTTGTCCTGCCTTGAGCCAGTTTGGCCAATGCAGACCTGTTTGGGATAACTGCCCTCAAGAGGCCTTGTGATGTTCAGCAATACTTCAGCCAAGGTCGCTCCCTGTGTCTCTCCCACATACTCCAATCTCCACAAACCACAGGGTACCGCATATATCACCTGCCCTGTCTCATGGTAAGCTTGTCATTAACCCTCACAAGGGCTTTCTTGAGAGTGGAGACCAGTTTTGAAACTTACCTCACTCCTGCCGCTTTTCATTACTCTCCTGATCCTCTGCGATACCACCTTGTATAAAGGCAGAAGTCAAAAACCTCCTGGGTTTGTTCTGTCGATCCCAGCCTTTGGGTCGGGCCATGTAGGATCGTTCTCCTTCTTGGAAGCAAGCTGTCCCGGGTAACCGTTAGGCGTTAGCCCACACACAATGACCGCTACCTCGATTTCAATTCCTGTCATCCATTGGAGGCACAAAAGATCGGTGGTACACACCCCTCTCAAAAAGAGTACGTGCCCGATACCATCCTCCATCGACACAAGTTGAAGAGAGGTGGACCATCCTTCAGAGTGTTTTTCTTGGGGCTAAAGTTAACCGGACAGCTTTGCCTATCAAAAAAGAAAACGATCCTACATGTTCAATTTTTACATTTTCAAGTGATTCTTCCCCATTCGGAGATGGGACCCAAAATGAATGTAACCATATATTGGCATGACATTCAAAAAAATTTGTGATTGAGTTTAATGAACAAAAACTGGGTGGATGAGTTGTTGTAGGGTGACAAAAAATGCCGATAGAGTTTTTTGGTTCAGGCATTCCACCATCCTCCTCTTGGGTTTATTTTGTCACATGTTTGTCCCTTTCCAATCTTTGGTCAATCCTGCAATTGCTGTTCTCCCCAACACCTAATCATCTATTAATTTCTCCTTGCTGAGAGGATGTAAGTAGTGGGGTACCTCAGGGATCAGTACTCGACATTTACTAATTCATCCATTTACATCAACAATTTGATAATTTGGGTAAAAGAGTAAGCCTTTCCAAATTTGCCATTAAAAGATGACACAAAGCTGGAGATGAGGTGGATTAGCAGAGGGGGTGGTGATCCGATACAGGAAGTATTTGATACTTGCAATAGATTGGGCAAAAGACTGGCGATGTAGTTTAACCTGAGCAAGTGTAAGGTGTTGGGGATTGGAAAAGAAACAATGAAAATAGAGATTACAGAATGCAAAGGGGTATTTTTGGAGCGTGTCATCAGGAAGAAGGATCTGGGGGTGGGTAATAGATTCAGGAGGGTAAGGCAGTCAGCCAATGCAGTCAGCTACAGGTAGAGCAAATCGGGTTTTTAGGTTTGTATTCGGAGGGATCACAATTATAAAATCAAAAGAGGTGGTGTTTAACATTGTGCAGGAATTTATGTGGAGGGCACATATAGAATAATTATGTGCAGTTTTTGGTCACAACAGATCAGGAAGGACATAGATGCATAGAGAGGGTTCAGCGCAAGGGCTACTAGATTGATTCGCAGGCCCTAGCTACACTGCAGCTATAAGGAAGGGGCTGCAGGAGACGGGGGCTTTAAACACTAGAAAAGAGGCGGTTCACAAGGAATATGATAGAGAGTTTAGGCATATGAAAGGTATCGATAAAATAAGTGCAGATGAATTATTCAACAGAGTAGACAGTGACAGAACCAGGGGCCATAGCCTGAGAGTAAAGAAGAGGAGAGTTAAGATGGTAGTAATGCAAGGGAACTTTCACTAGAGAAGTAAGTTTAATGCATGGAATGGTCTCCCTGGAAAGGTAGTGGCAGCAGAAACAAGTAGATAAGTTTAATTTTGAATTAGATAGGTACCTGGAAGTTATGGAGATGGAGGGGTATAGGGATTGTTGATCAGACTTTTAGGTAGTTTTGAGTATTGATGGGTGATTGTGTGCAGTGCTGTTGGTGGGGGTCTTGTTAAGGGGGGTAGTGTGGTTTGATGTTGTGGTGTTTTTACCAAGCCCATGCCCCCCCCCGAGGGAGAAAAGGAAAAATAAAAATAAAAAAATTACAAAAATAAAAAAGAACAAAAAAAAAAATACAAAAAAAACAAGAAAACAATACAAAAAAAAACAAGACAAAATATTTTATTCATTAATTAAAACTTTTTTTTGCATTTTCCTTTCCTTGGATCCTTGTGTAGATGGGTTGATATGGTGTTCGTGCAGACATGATGGGCCCCGAATGGCCACCTGTGTTGGATTACTTGTTTCCATATTCTCCATCAAATTCAATCTGAGAACTCAGGAAGATGAAACTTTCCATTCCACATGATCATCTCCAATCCGAACATTCGATCTTCTAGGAGACAAAATTTTAATCTTTTGTCGGTTTAAATCAAGATCAGATTTTTCACTTTTTGTTCTTCACTATCTGCCGCAATTTCATAAGTCCTTCGTTACTTCTGCAACAGAGCAAGGGATCATCAGCATACTTGGTTGTTGATAAATCTTCCTCCAATCCTGAATCAGCCTCCATGTCATCCAAGTTTGAATTTCCTCACGAATGTACCAACTATACGAATTGAGCAAGTAAGGGGAGAGAATTCCCACTGTCCGAACCCTTTTTCAATTCAATCCTTATGTGCTCCCTCCTCTGTTCTTACTTGTAGCTTCTTGTTTTGTGTACAGAACTTCTTATCAGATGTATCAGGTGCTCAGCACAACATCCCCATTTATTTCCATCATCATCCCCATCAAATTCATGAATCAACACAATCGAATGCCTTTGGCTATCTATAAATATTAACTAAACTCTCATCCTTGTTATGTATGTATGTATGTATTTGTATGTATGCAGTATGTTCCCGAAATACAGCCAAAACGTAACACGATAGCACAAAAATTTTCGGCCCACTTACTCACCATTCTCTGCGGGTGTGCAGTATCAAGTTTCGTTAAATTCGGGCAACGAAAAAAAAAAAAATAACAATTCCGATCAGTCAAGTAACTCTTCGGGAGAATTTGATCAATGCAAACAACCTCAGCGGTAAGTTTCGCTGGACTATCTTTTTTTTTTTTTCTGAAAATATTTAATTGAAAAATCTCAAACATTTAGTAAATGACAAAGAAACGAATTTATTTTTAAAGCATAAAATAAAACATCGCATTTTGAATCTAATAACTTCCGTGTTCATTAATAAATAAATTGTGTTTAGAAGAATTACGCACAATAATTTCTCAACTTTCTTTTCTCCGTTATTTTTTTTTCACATTGACCACACAATTCAAGTTTCGTTCAAATCGGGCAAGAAAAAATATTTAAAAAATTAAATTCCCGGTTCAGTCAAGTTTTGGTATGACGATCCAAGAAAGAAGCGCAAGGACAAACCATGGAGAATGTGTTGGATACACCTCGAGAAACCGGTATTTCCAGCACGGACAACTGTATGTGGTTTCTTAGCCCGAGGGAAGAGGTGAAGGAAAATGTCCAAGTATTCCTGAAGGATTGGGACATCAACCAAAATGTTGTCATTAAACCACGTGCTTCGTTGAACGCTGACTCCTGAGGTAAATGCTCAAATTTTCTTCAAGTTAAAGTTGAACACTAAATAATATTAAAATTTGTCTTTTTAACCTCCGCCATCAAAAGATGGAGGAGGTTACTGTTTTCACCCCTGTCTGTTTGTTTTTTTTGTTTGTTTGTTTGTTTTGTGAAACAGTAATTGGGAAACTCAACGGATTTCGACGAACTTGGTGGGGTGGGTTAGGTATGGTCCAAGGATCATGCCCATTAGATTTTGGACTTGGTCCAAAGTTCCAATATGGCCCCCGCTATGGCGGCTCATTTTGAAAAATATTTGAATTTTTTTTTTACATTTCTACTGTTTTAGTGATTCCAACCCAAAAATTTGTTAGAGACAAAAAAATTTTTTGGCAACTTTTTTTTATAAAAAAATTTCGTTTTATTTGAAAAAATATTTTGAATTTTTTTTTTTTTGGCATTTCTACATGTTTTAAGTGATTTCCAACCCCCCAAAAAAATTTGTTAGAGAAACCAAAAAACTAAATTTTCACTTTTTTTTCAAAAAATTTCGATTTTCTTTTTTTGGGCTTTCTACATGCGCGTCGATCTATTTAGTTTTTAAATTAAATGCGTGGTTCAGTAGAGTCCTGATCCGTTTTGACCTACAATGAATAGGATATCAGGTTTCACTTAAGTGACCCAAGCAGTAAAATTGGTGGCGGAGGTTTTTGCACTCGACCGATGCTTCCCCCTCTAAGTATTTTTTGTTTTGATCAACCGCCGTCACAACGGGAAACCCAACGGGTTCACGGGTCGTCTAGTAATCTTAAACAGAGTATACTTCATTGATATGCTTTTTGCTTTTCCATATCCACTCAAGATTTGCAATTAGATCTTCACTACCTCTTTCCTCTTCTGAAACCTGCTTCCTAACGGGAATTTCCCTCACTTAGTGATTCTTCAATTCTGTGTTCAATGACCTTTAGTAATTTATTGCTAGCATGTGAAATCAAGGCCATGGCTGGGTTATTTGAACAATTCCTTGGATTCCCTTTCTTGGGCAATGGTATGTAGACTGACTGTTTCCACCTCCTCGGCCATACAACCTTTCTCCAGGTGTGTGTACATACAGCTGTTAAATTTTGATTTCTTCCTCTCCACTATCTTAAAGAAGTTCTTCATGATGTTCATTTTGCACCTGGTGCTTGTCCATTTGTTCTCTCTTGATGGCTCTAGGTACCTCACATTCTCTCACTATTGGTACTTCCTCATATTCTCTTTTTGCGAGGAGTTTGCCATCAATATTGTTACCTCGTTTGTAACATAGTTTTGGTATTGTCCTTTGTCCTTCCATCTTTCTTGCACCTGTGTTTCTTCTGTCAGATCTTTCTATTACTCTAAGGACCCCAATCCGAGACCCTGACTTTCCTCGTGTATACAAACTCGTTCTTTTTTTAATCACTAGTATGGTTTATCGATCAATTTCGCGTCCGTCTCATTTGCCATGCCTCCTCGGAGAGAAACGGTTAATTTACCCCTCGCCAGAAAGAGAAGACGGGTATCGCATTCTGGGTCCGTTTTTTGTCTGTCTGCTTGTCCCGCCAGAACTTTCCAGGTTTTTCTCCACAATCCGCTTGTCAGAAGTAAAAAAAAAATTTTCACCAATTGCTGAGAGACTACTCATGTGGAATGTTTTTAAATGATAATGACGTTCATAAGGTCACGTGGTGTGGTCAATGTGGGAAAAAAATGAAAAATTTCTGGACCACTGTATCTCTGAACGCACCAAGGAAAAAAATTGAAAGTTACAACACATGGCAAGTACTCCTCATGGGGGAATTTGTGTGATTTGTGTAAATAACGTCATAAACGTGCCTTCCGATGACGTCATAATTGCAGCTATGGAAGAAACGCTAATCCGAACAGCATGAAAATTTTTGAACGTCACCTCGGGATAGATTTGTTCCACAGAAAACATAATTGTGATACACATTGATCACGTTTGATTGGAGCACACCATTTTGGATGTTTTTTTTTTTTCCGCTTCAAAAATCTTCTCCGAAATTTGTCCTGAAAAGACTGAGGTGAAACTTTCGACATATGACGTGCCTATCCACAAAGGAAAAAACGTTCACACATTAATTATCTCATGTCACACGGTTTGGCAACCATATTGGATTTACCCTCAACCAATAAAAACAACTTCTTCTCCAGAACGGCTGGACAGATTCGAGGGGAAACTTCACACAAATGTTCCCAGCCTTGGGATACCACGTAATTCACAAAAAATGTAACTGTCACATGAATCTGGCAGCCATATTGGATTGTGAAATCTTTAAAATATATATTTTCTCCTTGAACCACTACATCAATCAACGTAAACTTCACAATTATGATCTAGTATTTGAATGGAAAAGTATATGTTTATAAAATTCAACCTGATCGGACGCTGATCTAGCAGCCAGAATTATTTAGTTTTTTTAAATGTAGGTTTCTGTTTTTTTTTTTTTTTTTAAAATAAGGCTCACTTGGCTCTGCCTGGACAGGTTGAGGGTAGAGGAACTGCAGCTGAAATGAAATTCTATCCGATTCTTCCTAATGACTTCAATCTTTATTTTTTGCTTTGTTCGGGTCTTCTGATTGCTTCCAATGCAGGACTGTGCCATTTGGTCTTCCAATCGATTGATCGCGATCTGGTTGTACGATCAGCCAACGTTGCATCAAAAGCGGGACGTCCTCGTACCCGGTCATCATGCCAGCAGTTTAATAAACAGTGGCCAGTTTTATTTATGTCCATTATTAATTACTTAACTACACCCAGTCCACAAACACCACACAAACATAAGTCCTGGTGAAGATCGACATCTCTGATTGCTCTTTTTCTTGTTATTTTTGTATTTCCTTGTTTTCATTGGAAGTCGGCATTGTAGCACTTCATGTCTTCGTTGATGCACATTTTTTAATCCTCTCGTCTTCTTCTTTCTGCAATATCATTGCCTCTTCTGATAGCCTCAAGCCCTTTTTTTGTATACCTTGTTTGAGGCTCGTATGAGAGCTAACACCAATGCACAAGCAAGAGGGGCATGAGAACAAGAGGGGCAGGAAGGACAAAACAATGGGGAACAAGAGACATTCGGAGATCTGTGGAAGGGAGGAGGTGGGGCGGGGAACACGGTAATACAAGAATGGAAATTACAGGGACTTTCAGGAAGAAAGCAGGGAATTTGAATGAGTGGGTTTGGGTTGGATTAAACACGGGCTAGAAAGATTGAGGTTTTGGATGGGGGAGATAAGCAGGAGTGGTGGAACAGCGCTGTTTTGAAGGCCCTGGAGGGAAGAATGGGATTGAAGAGAGTGAGGGAGTTTGTTTCCAAAGGCGAGAAGTTCTTGGGGTTTTGTTCAGTCCTGTCAAAACGTCTATACTCATCACACCACTTTTGGCCTCTTCCCCAGTCAGCCACTTGGTACTTTCCAAACATGGAAGGGGGCTGGTTCATCATCAGGCACCATAGTGGTTAATCTTCTCATTTTTCTGATCATATTTGCTTTGTGGGCAACGTATTGAAAGTGGTTAGCCCATTTGACCTACTGCAGGAATGAAATATCATCCAGCTATTGCTTCTCCTTAAAGGAATCCTCTGCCTAGCATGAAGGCCATGAAGCCATTTAAAACTGGAATGTGCCAGCTGCTGCATGGTCACCACCAACTCTCCAAAGGCTTCCACGTAAACCCTTATCGGGAGGCTTGGAATGGAGCAGTAACACTTGCCAAACGGCATCCGTGCACATGTCCTGGAAAAACCTCCTCTGCTGCTCTTGCTCATCCTCTTTCGTTTTTTTTTGTCATACCTTGTCGAGGCTCGTATGAGAGCTAACACCTAACGCATAGCAAGGGGGGGGGGGGGCATGAGACAAGAAGGGGCAGGAGTGGGAAGGACAAAACGTGAGGGGGGGGGGAACAGAGACTTTAGGAATCTGTGGAAGGGAGAGGGATTGGGGCCAGGGAACATCGGGGTATACAAAGATGGAACTCACAGGGACTTTCAGGAAGGACGAAGGTGGGGAATTTAGCACAGGAGGTGGGTTTGGGGTGGATTAGAACAGGGGTGAAAAGATTGAGGTATTTTGGATGGGGGATGATAAGAGGTTGGTGGTGGAACAGACTGTTTTGAAAGCTGGAAGGGAAAGAATGGGTTGAACAGAGTGAGGGAGTTTATTCCAAAGGTGGGGAAAAAGAGGAAATGAAAGAGTAAGGTGAGCATGGATTCGTGATTTTTGGTAGTTTTCCAGAAGGGGTTGTTGGTGTGACCTTGAGCGTCCCTGTGGGAAATATGGCCGGGACAATTGCCAGAACAAGAGCAGGAGGGCGACCACCGGAAAGGAGACCCCGGTAGAAAGACGAAGAACCACCGACCTGCCCTGCGGTGAGAGAGTGAGAGGCCCAAAGCCTCACCTCATCGCAGGAGATACCATTGATTCAAAATGCCTTGGTTTCCACAGCGTGAAAGCCCGGAAAGGTGAGAGGCAGGAGCACCAGTCCAGAGGGGAGAGCAGTACTCTCAGGCTGCGGACGAAAGCTTTGTATGTGGTATGTGGTTTTTTTGCTCTGTTCACTTCGATATTCCCTTTGGTCAGCTTCCATTTTAATAATGAAGGTAGCCAACAACAAGCAAATTCATAAACAGGCTGCAAAAACGGATCTCCGCTACAGGCCTATTGACTTGGCTTTCAATTATAAGCAATGTAATAGAATTTTATCATTGCAGTTTGATATCCAAATCCTTCCTTTTCACCAACGGCCTGCTTCGAATCATCATTTTGTTTTCAGATGTGGTCATTCTACTTTGGAACATGCTTCCTCTACTCCCCAACAATGTAGTCCATGAGCCAGAAATCAAAATGAAGTGGTTGACTTACCAAATTGAGGGACTAAAAAGCCACTATCTTTTCAGTTACCTTGAATGTCTGTAAGAGTATGGGAATCGTGTGATGGAACACTTCTCCATGCCCAGCTAATGGTATTTTTGGTGGCCATCTTTTAAAGGGCCGCCATTTTCAAAGACCTTGAAATAATATTGTCAGTAATTTGGCCAGTATCTCCACAATGGCTTAACATAAACACATGATTCACTTCCATATGAAACATTCAGTATAAAATTCTGCATCTTTTGTTGTGTATTTGTTCAGTAATTTAATTACTTTTTTTATTTATGAACACAAATGTTGTGAAAAAGTCGGTTTTTTATCATTTTTTCAACATTCTTTTCACCTATAATCACCAATATATATAAAGTTTTACTTATTTCAGGGTAAAGTTTATGCATGATTGGTTATTAAACATTAATATTAGTGATATAGAGTTCCTAATTATACCATTGTTTCACTTTATATAACTAAAATTGATCAACATATAACGGCCCCAATGCAGTGCTATCATTTACGTTTGTCAATAATATCAGTGTAATTTTCTGTTCAAGATGGCTCACTAGATGTAACTTGATATAGGTAAACATTTCTTAACCTTTTTGGATATGTTCACAGGGTCAGATGATGATACCTTTACATTGTTCCCTGCTAAACAGTCTATTAAAATATATGACAAGCTACCACTTTTGCAGTATCAGCTGTTTTATATTTTGATATGTTTTCACCACATATTGTTACAATCTGAAATAACATGATATAGACTGTATCATCGTTCATAGAAAGTAAGAATAATTGTAATTGATTTTTATCAGTTAATTTTTCTTGCATGAAATTAGTTTATTATAGGAATGCTCAAACAGATATTGCCACGAATAGTAAGTACATGTATATTGAGGATTTGCTATTAATCAATCGCATCTTCACTGTCACACATACCTGCACTGTCACACATATCTGCTGCATCCTGGTAGTGGTCATCACTGTCTTCATCAACCATGTTAGCACATTCCCATAAGCTTACATGCTGCTGTACACTTGATTCCATTCAACATGGATGTGCATTCTGATGCTCGGCATGCTCGAGTGCATCTGCATGAAATTAGGTCGATGACCATTTCAGGTGCTGGTGAAGTGGTCATCCAGTTGATCATGAAAGGAAAAAAAAAAAAAAAAAAGGAAAAAAAAAAAAAAAAAATCCGTTCGCCCCTGGACATTTGGCCCAACCATGCCCTCTGTAGGATCTGGAATGGCAGGGAATTGTCTAAGCTCCTCCTCCATATTGCAGCCTGGTAGTTTGCCCGCGTGTGTGTTGCAGAGGTATTTTCACATGGTGGCAGCTGGGCAGAGTCAATTTCCCCTCTGTGGCATCGGAAAATTCATACCTAGTTCATTTACTTCATGCACTTTGGAATTTCTGCTGTACAGCTTGCAAGTGAACTCTTGAATGGTATTAAACACTTCTGAAGACAAATCCCATTGGCTTCCTAGTAAGTAAATGCATCCCTGTACTTCTCATTTTGGGTGATGAGTTTCAGTCCTTTCAACTTTCCCTGTCCTGCCAGTGCACTCACTGTGTCACAGCCAGTCCAAGGGTGAAGTCCAACAGTGCAGTGCACACTTCAACTCCAAGTGCAGTGGCTAATGTGAGATGTTGACAAGCCTAAGACGAGTTTTGTTTCCACGCCTTATAAACATTTCACTGTTGATTTGCCTGCACAGACCAAGAGCAATGATGAACACATCTTGTGTTCATCTGCTATTATGAGTAATGCAGGATAACTCACTGAAGCATGCTTGCATGTAATAAGAGCCGAGTGTCTGCCTCTCTTGGTCTGATTAAAGAGCTTCTATCCTCTCATGGCTCTCTTGGGTGAACTTGATACATTTTTCACCACATGTGAAAACATTGTTTGTTGCTAAGTTGTGTCTTCGCTTGGGATCTTCCAGCTGTCCACTAGAAACTGTATCAGGTGGTTTTACTCTCAGCACAGGCCAATAACCTTCTCCAGTTTTTATTTATGTCCTGGTCGTATCTGACTAAAGGTTATTCCTTCCTGTGAACTGCGGTTGACACGTTCAGCAGATTTGATTGAGTGGTCTCTGTACACATCAAATACACATCAATTCTACTACTTCCATGGCTGGTATGGAGTATCTGTGCTAAAACACGATCAGACAGCTCAGCAAAGTGTGATTCTCTCCATGCATCTTCTGAATGAGCCCCATTGCATCAATCAGTGAGCATTTGGTTGAGGAAGTTCTTCAGTGGCTGATACTTTTGTCTCCAGATGCTTTGCGATGACAGCTTTATTGGTTTCTTCATGTACCATCACAATTTGCAAGTGCCCATGGCAGAGGACCAAGAGGGTGACACAAAACTTGCACATATCTAGTTTTCTGTTCTGGGCAATGAGGATCATGTTGCCAAACAATCTCTATCAGCTCTCAAGATTACTTCTTTAGTTGATCCTTTCACTGGCTTCTATTCACTGAAGAAAACGTTTTCAGCCTAAGTTTTTTCAGTGTGTCATAGAACCCTTCACCCTTCTCAAGTCTCTGCACCCTGAAATTCTGGTAGGCTTCTTCTCCTTTCTCCTGTGCCTTGAAAATGTCATTAGATATTTCAGGAGTGGCCACTGCTCCAGTGGACAGGTTAATGAGATCTGATGGATCCTGATAAAAAGGATTTGACCAACTGTTCTCCAACAGATCAACCATTGATGTACATCAGACTCATCTCGCTTGATTCGTGAATGCTGTAAATCTGTATGACTAAGTCCTCCACATCTAGCAGATACATGTTCACGCAGTTGCCTCAATGCCATAGCTCGATGTCAGCTGTAAGATAATACCTGGCACAGTTCCTGGTTTCAGGCTGAAGCACATTTCCTCCTGCAGTCTGGGTTCCTTATTGACAGTCTCTTTTGTTTATCCACTGCTATTGACAAATGGATTGAAGCTGCTTAGCTGAACTGAAAATCCACCCCCAACAAAGTGAGCATACAACTCTGGGCTGTCTTCTGAAGTTGGCACATCTGGCATAGTAGACTGGAAGATACCTTGCCATAATTGGTTTTGTCCATTGCAAAACACATGGAATCATTTTCTGATGCATGCAAGATGTAGTTGCCAGTCACCTTTTCTGTCGGCACGAAGAAGCCCAAGCAAAATTCGATCATTTCCACATATGTCATCCAAAATCTGCCAATGGGCCTTTGTCAGTTTTCAGAACCTTTAAGTAAGCACTGAATATCTGCAAAATTCTGTTGCATGATTCATCCTTAACTGCAGCATCATAAGTTGCTACACATGTGTCATTACATAGCTTGTTGGACTGCTGGGTTATGATCAACTTTTCAAGATCTTCAACATGATTCTCTTCAAAGCCAGTGTACAAAGCTTCTCCATATTAACTCATCATTGCTTCATAGTGAGTTTGTGGAAACGCACTGCCCGGTTGTACTGCTTTCCTTCAAGGACTTTATTTATAGATCCTTCACAATGACTCCTGCTTCCACAGAGGTCACGTAGCCCAGCATCTCCAAAGAGCTTGCCAATTATGGACAGAAAGTTGCACATCACATGAAAATTTCCGAGCATCAGAACAATGCTTCCATATTTACCTGGATATTTCCAAGCCACTTCTGTTGCTTTGGCATATAAGAGCTTGATCCATTACTACTGCTTGTTTTGGAGATGAAGCGACTTTTGGATATTTAGTGACTGATACATAATTTCTTGAACCAGTTGCCATTTCTGTAGCTGGGGCATTTATAGTTGGTAGGTAACCCACAGTGTCTTGTGAAATTACAATGTCTCTTCTGGTTTGTATATTAAATCCAGTCCATGAAGCGATCGTCTGATTGTCGGTCTCTTGTTCCCGTGCTATCATCCAAAGGTGATTCTTTTGTGAAGCTGTCAATGCTACATTATTTTCAGGAAGTTCAGTCACTGGTAGTGATGGTGGTCCTTCTCGTTTTCCAGAGATATAATGAGGAAGGCTGTCTCTCATTTGGTAATTGATCTCCTTTTGTCTTTCTTGTTTACTGTCATAACTGCTTTTTGTGGCTGACATGATGATGATGTTGGCTGAATGATTATGCCATTCACACGATGAGAAGTTCCAGCTCCACTCAGTACTTCCTCCTGTCTATCTAGTTGTCAAATGACAGTACAGTTGGGATGAAAAGAATGTATATTGGAAGGAAGAGGGAAATGATCATCTTCTGCACTCTTTAGCTTTTCAATACATAGTGCAGTTTCAATCTCCTCTAGGTGGAGTAAGAAGATGCATGTCCCAGCCGTTCATGAATTTGATAGTTCCACATTTCCTGTCAGGTCTTTATAACCCATGGAATCAAAATATGCTTTGAGGTGATTACTTTGCCTGCTGATACAGCTGTGACAATGTCTGGGCAATGGACCATGAAAGCCTCTCATTAGGGAGGATGCTGCATTCTTACCATTAAGTAGAGATTCAGGAACTGCACAAGCAATCAGGGAAGGATATGTTGTGATATTAAGTTCCCGAGGGTCAGGGGCAAGGCTGCTCTTTGATTCCATTTACTTGTGTCACGTAAAAGCTGGGCTACTTGAGTTATCATAAGATTTAGATCTTGCTGCTTCACAAGGAATGTCATATTCTTGTCAGATATAATCTGCAGTGGCGTACCAAGGTTGATGCACGGTGCCCTGGGCGCCACTTGGAAGGGGGGGCGCCATGAGCAGGACTTGGTCTCTGTCCAAGAATGGAATATTGAAGTTGAAAGACGTCAGAGACGAAAGAAACAATGGAAGTAATAGAATGAGAGACGCTGGTATTAACAGCAAAGAGGAAATGGGAAACGATTCATGAAGTGAGACACTTAACCGTTCTTCACAGAGAATGGACGAAGGGTTCGCTCGTTTGGCACGACACTGACGCCAAGGTTGGGTTCCTTCTCGATGTCGAGGGAACTGATGTTTACAGCGCCGACCAGTAACGATCTGAAAAAGAGTGTGACAAGGGACCAGAGTGAAGGGACCGCTGGGCGGTTATTTTGAAGCACCTGTACCAGTGTTCCAACCAGCTGTTAAGTTAGACATAAACAATGTTTACTATCTCGATTGCTAACCCTCAATCAACTGGTGTGATCCACCTTTTTTGTTGGAAACACAGGGCTGGCGGCTTGAAACCACTTGAGAATGGGCGTAACAGCTCTGTGAACCTGTGGGTCTATTGCTGAATTCGTTAAAGGCTCGTGGAAATGCTTGCACTCATATCCATTGCATTTGCAGTTCTGTGCTCTGTTTGAAACACAGGCATTATCCCAACAGACTGGAAGAGTGGCCTTGGTTGTCCCCTCTGAAAGGGAAGGGTGCTCACCAGGACTGCAACAGCTACCGGCGGTGTGACGCAAACTCTCAGTGCTGGGCAGGTCCATTGCGTCGAGGAATATAATGCTTGATAGGATTCGCCACCACTGCTGAAGCACCGAGGCACCCAGAGCAGTCGGCTTGACTCAAGATGTCAACGATTTGACCATATCTTGTTCTTCGGAGTCCTCAACCGGAACAAGACGGAGGACTTTTGTCAGGGGCTGCTTTGCAGCGATGTTAATCTCCAGCAATTTTTTGATTCAGTGAATTTCGGGATGCCCTTCTGGAGGATTTCTGTTCTTCGTGGGGTGCCACCATACTGATCAATCTCATTTCTCACTCATATTCTGGTATGAGAGTGCTGTTGAAGTGCGTGATACCATCTCTGACTTATTTTGCAGTTTGTTACTTGAGAAATTTGTTCTGGGTGTGTTATGGCTCCCACACTTTTCCAGCACTTTGTCAAGAAAAGGAATCAATAAAGAATCATCGATTGGTAATGTACCTCAGGCCTTTATGCAGACAAGCATATGTCCACATTTTTGAGGCTGTTGCCACAGTTCACCTTGAGCAGAAGTAGTATAAAAAGATTCACCATTGAATATGTAATGGCCCTTCCTGTAAGTCGGGGAAATGTAAGAAATGGGTCAGAGACCCACGTGTACGTGTTGGAGTATATAACAAGTCATCACCTTGACCTTAAGTTTACTAAAACCTTCAGGTAAGTCATTCAACCTATGTGTGGAACCACAAGGAAAAAGAGCTGTGAATGTTTTTTTTTAACATCAATCAGTTTATTTGTGTAAAATTACCTATGAAGAACCATGACATTTTTTCATGTCTAAACATTGTCACAGGATGCTGTTCATGTGCCCAGGAAAGAGAGGACAAATAGTCAGGGGCAAGCTTAAGGCAGCTCCTGATGGGTGAGGACATGCTATCGATTACTTATTCCAGTGCATAAAGCATTGAGAATCCGGGACTTGTAGCCAATATCTCAAGTTAACTGAGTTACCAGACTTTCATTCGTGCCATTGACAGTGAGATGATTCTGGAGAGGAGAACCTGGAGTTTCAACAAGAAGTAATTGCCACTGGCAACATTTGATGCAGCGATACCGTTGATTGTTCAGTGATTTGAAAAGTCACTCCATTATGGAGCTTGAATTTTGAGTGACAACGGTATTTGTCAGAACCAAACATTGATCATGAAAAGTAGCTTTTTTTTATTCTTGATTTTTTCAATACACTGTTGAAGTGGGGAACGAAGGTTGAGGTCAACATGTATTGATTTACCACATTTGTACGGATTTATTCACACTTTAATTAATTCCCTGTTTTTTTCCAGGGAATTGTTTAAGTGCCAGACAGACGAAGTCGAAAATTTTCACTCTAGAGATTTGTCACCAAGAAAAGCGTTTCTTGCCTTGGGTTTCTGAAGAAATTGTTTTTCGAAGAGAAAAAAGCCAGAGGCATAAAGATCAAAAAACTTGCTCCAGAAAAAGCCCTAAGAGCAAAAGGGTCAGTCTTGTTTAATTAAGACTTGTAAAAATAATGTGGCTTTTACAATATTTGGCTTATTTGTTGCTTGAAAACAGTTGCAACTGTGTTTATGGAAGTTTTTCACTTGATACATACTGGAGGAATGACAGTTGTTTTTACTCGCCACCAACCAGAAACCACGGAGGGCAGAGAACATCTTTATGTTCGGCCTATAAAACTTTCTGAGAGACAGGTCTCTCTCGGGAATAAATCGTGGTTTTCAAGGGGAATGCTGGATGTGGGAAAAAGCGGTCTCCTCCATTATTCTTGCAAGACTTGCGAAGCAAGTCGCGGACAGTCTGGGCTATTCATCACATCAGGTATGTTTTAGCAAAATAGGAACCAGGACTGTCATATAAATTTAAGACAGAAAATTTCCAATTGTTTGAAGTTTTCTGAAGGGTATCAGATTTGTGAGTAATCACACATTTGACAGAAAATACAATCACATAAGGACTGTCAAAATATTCAAAGGGAGGGGGAACTCACAAATCAATCTGAGGGACAAACCAAGGATTTTTGGGAGGTTTTTCAATGGAATTTGGGAAAAAAACATGTTCATTATTGCAAACAGCACAGTATTTGGAAATATACAACATTGCATTTCTTGAGAAGCGAATAGAAGTATTGTTTAGAATTCTGGAATCATCGCAGATTTAGTACAGAGAGAAATTGAACTTGAGAGACGCTGGTTAACAGCAAAGGGAGGAAATGGAAAGTCATGAAGTGGAACACTCGGGACGTGCTTCACAGAAAAATGGACGAAAGGTTCGGCTGCGTTTGCACGACACTTGACGCCAAGGTTGGGTGTCTTTCTCGGATGTCGAGGGACTTGGGGTTTACGGCTCGCCGACAGTACGTCTAAAAAAAGAGGGTGGACAAAAGACAGAAGGTGTGAAGGCCCCGATGGAGCCGGCTATGTTTTAAGCAGCTGTACCAGGCGGATCCACCAGCTGTTAAGTTGGACATAACGATGTTTCTATCTCGATGCTAAACCCTGACAAATCAACTGTGATCCACCTATCGTTGCGTGGAACACAGGCTGCGGCTGAACCAGTTGAAATGGGGTAAAGCTCCTGGGACTGTGGCGTCATTTGCTGAATTCTTAAGGCCGTGGGAAATGTCTTGCACTCATATCATTCGCATTTGCAGTTCTCTTCTTGTCTGGACACAGGCAATTCCCCAAACAGACTGGAGAAGGGGCCTTGTTGTCCCTCTCTGGGAAAGGGAAGGGGTGAATCACCAGGACTGCAACAGGCTACCGAGGGGTGACGCAACTCTCCAGTGTTGGGCAAGGTCATTGCTCGGATAAATTCTTGATAGGATTCGCCCACCATCTTGCTTGACACCAGCACCCAGAGCAGTCGAGCTTTACTCCAAGGTGTCAACGATTGACCGTTATCCTTGTTTTTCGGGTCATCACCGAACACAGACGAGACTTTTTGGCAGGGGGCTGGCTTTGCAGCCGATGTTGATCCCACAAATTTGTTTGATTCAGTGAATCGGTTGGATGCCCTCTGGAGGCTTCTTGGGTCTCGGGGGTGCCACATAAACTGATCAATCTCAATTTCTCAACTATACTCTGGTACTTGAGAGTGCTGTGAAGTGTGGTGATACCATCTCTGACCTTATTTCCAGTTGTGGTACTGAAATTGTCAGGGGGTGTGTAATGGCCCCCACACTTTGCAGCACTTTTCTGAAAGGAATCATTTTAAAGATCATCGATGTGGAAATGTACCTCAGGCTTTTATCAGACAAGCATATTATCCACCATGAGGGCTGCTCTAGCAGTGTTACCTGAGCAGAAGGTTGAAAGATTCACCAGTTGAATATGATTTATTGGCCTTTCCTGCACGAGTCATTGGAAAAATTGTGAGAATGGGTCAGAGCCCACGTGATACAACTGTATATTTGAAGTTTATTACAAAGTCATTCCCTTTGACCTTTAAGATTGATTTAAACTTCAGTGAAGTCCAGTTAACCCTGTGTGTTGGAAAACACAAGGAAAAAAAATGAGCTTTTGATGTTTGTTTTATATCAAATACGTTTATATTTGTGTAAAAATTTTTACCCTATGAAGGACCATTTGCAACGATTTTTTTATGGCTTAAACATGACACAGGGATCCTGTCATGTTGCCCAGGATAGAGAGGACAAATAGTCGCGGGGGACAAAGCTTAAGGCAGCTCTGATGGGTTTGAGACAATGCTTGTTACTTAATTCAAGGTGCAGAAAAGCGATGATACGGACTTGTGCAACATATCTCAAGTTAACTTGTAGATTACAAAGACTTTCATTCTTGCATTGACAGTTTTGAGATGATTTTTGGAAGAGAGAAGCCTGAGTTTCCACAGATTATTGCCACTGCAACATTGACTGCAGCTCATACTGTTGATTGTTTCGTTGATTTGAAGTCACTTCCATCCATGAGCTTTGAATTTTGAGGACACGTGATGTGTTCAGAACAAACAGTTTGATCATGAAAGTAGCCTTTGTTTTTCATTTCTTGATGGCTTTCAATTACACTGTTGAGTGGAACGAAGTGAAGGTCACATGTATTGATTCCCACATTTGTACGATATCACAGCTTTTAGTTTCTTTGTCAGGAACTTGTTTAAAGTGCCAAGACACCACGGTAGGAAAGTTTCCACTCCAGACGAATGGTCACCCAAAAAAAGCGTTCTTGCCTTGGTTTCGTGAGAAATTGTTTTCGAAGAAAAAACTCAGAGGGCAAGGATCAAAAAACGGCTCCAGAAAAAGCCCGAAGAGCAAAAAGGTCAGCTCCTTGATTATTGAAGACTTGTAAAATAATCGTGCTTTACAATAGTATGGCTTATTTTTTGGTTTGAACAGTGCAACTGAGTACGAAAGTTTTTCACTGATTAATACTGAGAATGACATTGTTTATCTCCACCAAAACAGAACCACAGGAGTGCATGAGGACATCTTGTATGTTCGGCTATAAAAACATTCTGGAGGACAGGTCTCTCTCGGAAAATCGTGGTTTTCAAAAGGAATGCTGGATGTGGAAAAAGCGTCTCCTCCATTATCTTTCAAGACTGCAAAGCAAGTAGCGGACAGGTTTCTGGGCTACTCATCCACATCAGGTGTATGTTTAAGCAAAAACTAGTAGGAACCAGGACTGTGCATTATAAATTGTAAAAAGGACAGAAATTCCAATTGCTGAAGTTTCTGAAAGTCTTGTATCAGATTTGATTAATCACACAATTTGACCAATAATACATCAACATCGGACTTTCAAAAATGTGGGCAAAAAAGGGAGGAACTCACAATCTATCTGAAGACCAAACCAAGGATTTTGGAAGGTTTTTTTCACACATTTGTAATTGGAAAAAAAAAACATCTCTCATTATTGCAAGACAGTACAGTATTTTAATATACAAACATTTGGCATTTCTTGAGCGAACAGGACAGTACTTGTTTAACGAATCTTGGAACCCCATCGCAGATTAGTAACAAGATGATAGAACTTGAGAGAACTGGGTAAACAGCAAAGGAGGAAATGGAAAAGTCATGACGTGAACACTCGACCGTCTTCACAGAAAATCGGACGAAAAAGGTTCGCTCGTATTGCCCACACACTTGACGCCAAGGTTGGGTTCCTTTCTCGATGTCAGGGACTGTTGACGGCGCCAACAGTAACGATCCTAAAAAAGAGTTGAAAACGACAGAGTTGAAGGCCCGCGGGGCGGTTATTTTGAGCACCTGTACCAGGCGGATCCAGCCATCTGTTGTTGGGACATAAACGTTGTTAATATTCTGCGATTGCTTAAACCTACAATCAACTGTGATCCACCTGTCGTTTGTTGGGAAACAACAGCGCTGCGGGTGAACAGTTGAAATGGGGTTAAAAGCTCCTGGGGACCTGTGGCGTCCATTGCTGAATTTCTGGAAGGCTCGTCACTTGGAAATGCTGCACTCATCATTGCATGCAGTTCTCTGCTCGTCTGGCGAACACAGGCACTTATTCACCAACGCCTGGAAGAAGGGCCTTTGTTGTCCCTCTTGGAAAGGGAAGGGTGATCACCAGGGACCTGCAACAGCTACCAGAGGGGTGACGCAACTCTTCAGAGCTGGGCAGGTCATTCTCGGATAATTCTATGATAGGATTCGCCAACATCTGCTTGAGCACCAGCACCCAGAGCAGATCGAGTCTTTACTCCAGGATGTCAACGATTGACCGTATCCTTGTTCTTCGGGTCCTCAACCGAACACCAGACGAGGACTTTTGGAGGGGCTGCTTACAGCCGATGTTAATCTCCACAAAATTGGTTAATCATGAATCGGGGATGCCCTCTGGAGGATTTCCTTGGTCTTCGTGGGGTGGGACACCATAACTGAGCCAATCTCGATTCTCAACTATTTCGTGGGTACTGAGAGTGCTTGTGACGTGTGGGTGTTACCCATCTCGACTTATTTCCAGTTGTTTGTACTGAATTCTGTCCATGGGGTGATAATGGCTCCCACCACTTTCAGCACTTCTTTGGAAAAAGAAATCAATAAAGATCATCATGGTTGTAAAATGTACTCAGGCTTTTATCAGGAAAGCATATTCCACATGAGGCTGTCTCATGTTACCTGAGCAGAAGATGTGAAAGATTTCACCACTTGAATATGTATATGGCCCTTCCTGTAGTCATTGGAAATGTGGGAATTGGTCAAGACCCACGTGTAACGTGGTGTGAGGATTTATAACAAGTCAATTTCACCTTGACCTTTAAGGGACTAAAAACCTTCACCTGAGTCCAGGTTAACCTGTGTGTGGAACACAATGGAAAAAAAAAAAGAGCTTTGAATGTTCTTTTTAATATCAATCAGTTATCATTTGTGTAAAAATTACCCTCTGAGGGACCATGCACATTTTTTCATGGTCTAAAACAGTTCACAGGATGCTGTCTGCTTGCCCAGGGAAGAAAGGAGGACAAATGAAGTCAGCGGACAAGACTGAAGGCACGCTCTGATTGGCTGAGACAAATGCTATCGTAACTTATTCCAGTTTGCAGAAAAGCTGAGATCGGACTTGGTGCACATATCTCAAGTAAACTTGTTAGTTAGCCAGGTACTTTCATTCGTGCCAATTGACAGTTGAGATGATCTGGAGAGAGAACCTGGAGTTTTCAACAGAAGTAATTGCCACTGCAACTTGACTGCGGCTTATACCGTTGATTGTTTCGTGATTTTGAAAGGTCACCCATCAATGAGCTTTGCACTTTTGATTGGACACGTGATTTTGTTCAAGACAAACATTGATCATGAAAAGTAGCTTTCGTTTTCCTTCGTTGGAATTGTTTTCAATTACACTGTGTGAAGTGGAACGAAGTGAAGGTCACATTGTAGTTTGATTTCCCACATTTGTACGATACCACACTTTTATTGTTTCTTTTTTTCCAAGGAACTTGTTTAGTGCCAAGACACACGAGTAGAAAATTTCACTCCAGAGAATGTGTCACCCAAGAAAAAGCGTTCTGCTTGGTTCCTCTGAGAACAATTGTTTTCGGAAGAAAAAAGCCAGGGCAATAGATCAAAAAACGGTCCAGAAAAGACCCAGAGCAAAAGGTCAGTCTTAGTTTTTTAAGACTTGTAAAAATTACAATGTGCTTTGCCAATATTGGGCTTATTGTTGTTTGAAAAAAACAGGCAATGAGTACGAAAGTTTTCACTGATAATACTGAGGGAATGGACTGTTTGATCTCCACCAACAGAACGAAACAGAGAGGGTAAGAGGCATCATTTATGTTCGGCCTATAAAAACATTCTGGAGGACAAGGTCTCTATCAGGGAAAATCCGTGGTTTTTCAGGGAAATGCTGGATGTGGAAAAAAGCGGTCTCCTCACATTATCTTATCAAGACTTTGCAAAAGCAGTAGCGACAGGTCTGGGCTATCATCACATCAGCGTATGTTCTACAGCAACAATATAGGAAAACCAGGGACTGTCATATAAATTTTCAAGACCAGAAATTCTCCAAATTGTTGAAGTTTCTGAAAAGCTGTATCAGATTTTGTCGATAATCACACATGTTGACCAAATACATCACACTTAGAGACTTTCAACCTGTCAAGAAGGGAGGAACTTCACAATCATTGAGACAAGACCAAGGATTTTGGAAGGTTTTTTTCAACATGATTAATTGGCAGAAAAAGAAAAAAAAAAACCATTCTCATTATTGCAGACAGATACAGATATTTAAAATATACAAACATTGGCATTTCTTTTTTAGCAACAGAAGGACTGTTACGAATCGGAACCCCATGCAAGTTTTTAGTAAACAGAAGAGACTTGCAGAACTTGAGAATTGAGAGACGCTGGGGTAACAGCAAAGGAGGGAAATGGAAAGTCATGGAATGTGAAAACTCGACCGTCCTTCACAGAAAAACGTGGCGAAAGTCTCGCTCGTTTTGCACGGACAACTGACGCCAAGGTTTGGTCCTTCTCGACTGTCGAGGGACTGTGTTTACGGCGCCAGACAGTAAACGATCTAAAAAGAGTGTTGAAGAGCAGATTGAAGGCCCGCTGGGCTGAGTTTTTTGAGCACCGATGCTACCAGGCGGATCCAGCAGGCTGTTAAGTTGCACATAAACGATTTTATATCTCAGATTGCTTAAACCCGACAATCAAGCTGTTGATCCACCTTCGTGTGGAAACACAGGCTGCGGTGGAACCAGTTGAATGAGATAAAAGCTCCCTGGGGGACCTGTGGCATCCTCTGAATTGTCTTAAGGTCGGTGAGAAATGCTGCACTCATTTATCGATTGCATGCAGTTCTCTGCTCTTTCTGGAACACAGGCCATTCAATCCCAACAGATGGGAAGGAAGGGCCTTTGTCTGTCACCTCTCTGGAAAGGAAGGGGAGATCCCAGGACTGCAAACAGCTACCGAGGGGTGACGCAACTCTCAGTTGCGTGGGCAAGGTCATTGCCTCGGATTAATTTTGATAGGATTTCGCCACCATCTGCTTTGAGCACCAGCACCCAGCAGCAAGGATCGATCTTGTACTCGCAAGGATGATCAACGATTGGACCGTATCTTGTCTGTACTTCGAGGTCCTCACCGAACACAGGACGAGACTTTTGGCAGGGGGGCTGCGTGCAGGCCGATGTTACATCTCCCACACAATTGTATTGATCAGTGAATCGGAGATGCTTCTGGAGGATTCTTGAGTCTTCGTGGGGTGCCAGCATAACTGATTCAATTCTTCAATTTCTCAACTTATTCTGGTACTGAGAGTGCTGTTTGAAGTGTAGGTGTTGATACCTCTCTGACTTAATTTTCCAGTTTCGTTTACTGAAATTGTCATTGGGAGGTTGTGTAATGGCTCCCACACTTTTCCAGCACCTTTTTCCGGAAACAGGAATCAATAAAGTCTCGATGTTGGTAATGTACCTCAGCTTTAATAGACAAGCAATCCACATGAGGTGTTACACTGTTACCTGGCAGAAGAGTGAAAAGATTCCACCACTTTGAATATGTTTATGCCCTTCCTGTAGTCAGGGAGGAAGATGTGAGAAATGGGGTAAGAGGGAGCCCCCACTGGACATTGTGGAGTTATAAGAAGTCATTTTCACACTTTGACCTTTAAGTGTGGAACTAAAACGCTTCCAGTAGTTCCAAGTCTTTAAACCGTGTGTGTGGAACACAAGGAAAAAAAGAGCTATGAATGTTTTTTTTTTAATATTCAATCAGTCTATTTGTAAAAATACCCGATTTGAAGGACCCATGCAATTTTTTCCATGTCTAAAACATGGACACAGGGATGCTGTTAGTGGCCCAGGAAAGGGGGACAAATAGTCAGCGGGCAAACGCTTAAGGGCAGCTCCTGATGGTGAGACAATGCTATCGTTACTTATTCGCAGTGCACGAGAAAAGCATGAGATCGGGAACTTGTTTGCACATATTCTCAATTAACTTTGTAGGTTACCAGATTTACGATTCTGCCAATTGACAGTGAGATTGTTCTGCAGAGAAAACCTGAGTTTCAACGAAGTAATTGCCCACTGAACATTGACTGCAAGCTCATACTGTTGATTGTTGTCGTGATTTGAAAGTCACTCCAGCATGGAGCTTGAATTTTGTCAAGTGACACGCGTTGATTTGTCAGAAACAAACATTGATCATGAAAAGTAGCTTTTGTTTTCATTCTTGGAATGTTTCAAATACACCTGTTATGAAGTGGGAACGAAGTGTAAGGGTTCAACATGTAGTTGATTCACATTTGTACTATACTCACCACTTGTTATTATTCCTTTTTTCCGGACACTTGTTTAAGTGCCCAGACAGACGCAGTCGAAAATTTTTTCACTCGAGAGAATGTGTCACCCAAGAAAACATGCTTCTTGCCTGTGTTTCTGAGAGAGAAATTGTTTTCGAAGAAAAAAGCCAGAGGGCAAAAGATCAAAACGCGTCCAGAGAAGAGCCCAGAGATAAAGGGTCAGTTCTTTTTATTAAGACTTTGTAAAAATTAATGTGCTTTACGAATATTGGCTTATCTGTTGTTTGAAACAGTGTGCAATGCGTTATGACAGTTTTCACTGATAATATGTAGGAAGTGACATTTGTTTACTCCAGCCAGAACAGAACACAGGAGGGCAGAGGACGATCTTTATGTTCGATATAAAACATCGAGGATACGGTCTCTTTCTCGGAAAATCGTGGTTTTCAAGGGAATGGCTGGATGTGGAAAAAAGCGGTCTCCTCCATATCTTTCAAGATTGCCGAAGGCAAAGTCACGACAGGTCTGGGCTAATTCATTCAACATCAGAGTAGTTTAAGCAAATATAGGAACCAGGACTTGTCGACTTATAAGTTTAAAGGGACAGAAATTTCCAACTTGTTTGGAAGTTTCTGAAAGTGTTATCAGATTTGTGATTAATCACACGATTTGACCAAAAATTATCACATAGGGCTGTCAAATGTTCAAAAGGGGAGAAACTCACAATCATCTGAGGACAACCAAGGTTTATGGAAGGTTTTTTTCAAATGTAATTGGAAAAAAAATTCTCTTATTGCGAGGACAGTACGAGTGATTTGGATAATATACAAATTGGCATTTGGCGAACAGAGTAAGTATTGTTACGATATCTTGCGAAAACCCATCGCAGATTAGTTACAGAGAGAACTTGAGAACTTGACGAGGACGCTGGGTACAGCAAAAGGCGGAAATGGAAAGTCATGAACTGAACACCGACCGTTCTCACCAGGAAAAGATGGACGAAGTGTTCGCTCGTCTTTGCACGGAATCCATACCTTGTATCGCTCCAAGGTTGGGTTCCGTTCTCGATTGGTCGGTAGGGACCTGTGTTACGGCGCCGACTCATAGTAGCCGAATTAAAAAGCAGGTGTGATAAAGACAGGGTTGGAAGGCACCGACTGGCCGGCTATTTAAGCAGCGTACGGCGGATCCACCAGCTGTTAAGTTGGACATAAACGAATAGTTACTATCCGATTGCTAACCCTACAATCCAACTGTTTGATCCACCTGTGCATTTCTGTGGAAACACTAGAGCTGCAGGTGAACCAGTTGAAATGCGGGTAAAGCTCAGGGACCTGTGGCATCCATGCTGAAGATTTTTCTTAAGTCGTGGAAAATGCTGCCGTATCATCTGCACACAGTTTCTCTGCTCTGTCTGGAACACAGGCATTATCCCAACAGATGGAAGATAGTGGCCTTGTTGTCCCCTTCTGGAAAAAGGGGAAGGGTTGATCACCGGAGCTGCACTCAGCTACCGAGGGGTGCGCAACTCTCGGGGCTGGAACAAGTCATATTGCTCCGGATAATTTCTTGATAGAGAGTTCGCTCACCATCTGCTTTGGCACCAGCACCCAGAGCAGTCGATCTTTACTCCCAGGATGTCAAGCGATATTGACCGTGATCCTTGTTTCTTCGGTCCTCACCGAACACAGACGAGACTTTTGACAGGGGGCTGCTATTGGTCATAGGCCGATGATAATCTCCACAAAATAGTCTTGATTCAGTGAATCGGGATGCCCGCTGGGAGGATTCTTGGTCTTCGTGGAGGTTGCACATAACTGATTCAATCTATTTCTCAACGATATTCTGCGGTACTGAGGGAGTGACCTGTGAAAGTGTGTGATACCCATCCTCTGGCTTATTCCAAAGTTGTTTGGGCCCTGTCCACACTGACGTTTTAGCCAGCAATGGCAACGTATCAAATGTATGTAAAACGCTGGCGTCACGCTGGAACTTTTTGATGTTTTTTTTTAAGTTCTTGGTTTATGTATTCATAACGATGTGTGGGAGCGATGGTACCAGTTTAGCTGTTGACGTGTCTACAGCAACGTTTCGTTTTTTATAGATGACTTTTCCCACGAATGTTAGCGTTTGTTGTCGGCGTTCACAACCTATTGCCCAATGATAGTTCTACTTATGCATAGCGCGCTGCAACGTATCCGCCGACGATCCACGTGGGTAGCTATTAAAAGGCTAACGCTCACAATTTAATCATAAACGCACTGAGAATCGAAGTGTCAACAATCACCGTTCACCCTTTGTCGATTTAGCCCAGCGGTTATGCCGACCTATTGGAAAAATGTGTCTAAAAATTGCTGGCACACGTCGAATACGTTATGGGAAGTTGTGGATGCGTTAAGAGCATGCTGAAGCACACTGTCACAATCGATCGACGACAAGTACGTTTCGAGAAATTTAGCATGACTGAAAAATTTTACGGAACGTAGTGCCATGCGTTTGATTGACTCACACGTTCACTTTGACGGCTCGGCTCATCTAAGTGGGTGCACGGCACGTTTATAGCGATCGGTTTGACACACGTCGAACACGTTTACTTGTAAGTTTCTCATAAGTCGAAAACGTCGAGGTAAATGTTTAGCATCGATAATGTTTACATTGTGTGGTTGGAGGTTTTAAACTTTTAACCTCAGCAGCATATGTCTGATCACCATTTTGCTTTGTTCCTCGGTGAAGATAGTTTATCTTGAACCGTAGTGACTTTTTCAAGGTTATATCTGGTTTCCCTTCTGTGAGTATTCCAAAGCAAAGTCTATTTTTGAGGACACCGATTCCAAGCCGTTTTGCAGTATTAAACGATTTTCTAATTACCGAGCAAATTTTTCCACCTGACGTATTCAGCTGTTTATAAAGATTTAACTGTTTATGCACATCTTCCCAGAACGTCGGCAATGCAACGTTTTCTTATTTAAAATTTGTTTTCTTGAAAATTCCCCAAAAAAGGTTGAAAGCTACTCAAGGTTTTGGGAGGGTTGTCTGCCCAGTACTACTGTTAGCCAGGTAATCAGTGGCGACGCCAATTTGCTTGGTTTGCCTTGAAAAATTTGCCGATTATCGGCCAAGCACTCATATAATATATACACTGCCTAAAGAAAGTTTAGACACCCTTTCATACAAGTTTGCACCTTTCTGTTGCCTTATAGTGGAGTTAAATTGCATTAATCAAACTTTTTTCCACATCATAACCCACAACTTCCAAGTTGCAGCAATTTACAGCTGTGAGTCTGTTGGAATCAGTCTCCACCAACTTTGCACACCTTGAAAGGGCAATATTTGACCATTCTTCTGCACAAAACTGTTCAAGCTCCATTCAAGTTGTGTAGGGAGCAGTTGTGATGGACAGCATCTTCCAGTCATGCCACAGATTTTCGACTGGATTTAGGTCGGGGACTCTGACTGGCACTCTAAGACATTTATCTTTTGTTCCTTAGCCACTCCAGCTGGGCTTTGGGCTGTGTGTCGGGGTGTTGTCATGGCAGAAAGTAACACTTCCGTCCCAATTTCAGTTTTCTTGCAGAGGGCAGCATGCTTCTTTCCTGTCGGATTTTTCTGTATTTTGCTCCATTCCATTTTCCTTCTATCCTTGCAAGTTGGCCCCAGTCGCTGCTGATAAGGAACATTCCTCAGTTTAAAAATGATGCTTGCCACCACCTGCTTCACAGTAGGGGATTGGGTGTTTCTTGGCTGGTGATGTGCTGTGTTGGGGTCTTGCGTAAAACGTAATGTAGTATTGACCATTTAGGCTCCACAAAATGTTCCATTTTTGAGTTGCGTCCAGACCACAAATGTTATTTTGCCCATGGCTTTAGAATCTCTGGAGTGGTTTTTTGCACACCTCAAATGGGATCAAGGTGGCTTTGTTGCAAACCAATGGCTTCTTTCACAGTTGCTTTCTCCGGTACTTGGGGTGTAGCGTACTGTGCTGGGAGATTGTCTATCGTCATCATGCACACAGTGAACCCAGTGCTTTGCCATAAAGGGCATCTCGCTCTTGTCAGAAGTGGCAATTGCCTACTCTTTGAACATCTCTTCCTTGCTGTGGGTTCATCCATTTTGGGCAGGGATGGCCTTATTTACGGCAGGGTCTCATCGGTAGCCATACCACCCCTTCCACTTCTATATGATTTGTCTTGACTGTGCTCCAAGCGATATTCAGGGCCTTTGGGAAATCATTTGATGATACCGATCCCCTGATCTGTGCCTTTCATGCAACTTAAAATCCGCAAGAGTGTTTTTGAGCTTCTTGGTGCTCATGGTTTGAGTACTTTACTGTGAATGCACCGACCCAGAAGAGGGAAACCCTAATACAGGAACAGCTGATTTTATTCTGAAAATAACTCAATCCTACAAATTTAAGCACATTTGTAGGGAGGCAACATTGAATTGCGTTGGATTTTGAAGGGGTGTTGATTGATTTTAGCGGGTCGTTAAGGGGGTGTTCGACAATATCCAAACCAAGATATGATAGTTTTGTATTTTTTAAATAATTTCTGAAAATTGTGAGTTAGTTGTAAAATAAAGTGTAGAAAAAGTCATGATTTAATTGCAATTTGATTCCAGGGATATAAATTACAACGAGGAGTCGTGAAACTATTTAGACAGGGACCGTGTGGACTTAAATCCTATAGTTAAACTTGTAATCGTCGTGTGTGTGCGTTGGCTGCTGTTTTGTTACATCAAAGCATACATCTCTCTGCTACGGCTCTGCACTGTCTGTCTGATCTGTTAACTGTCTCTCGGCATCTTGGGCGATTGTTTATTCTCTCATTGATTCGGCTATTTGTCTAGCCGAGAACCTGTCGGGCCGTCGTTTTTTCATTGGGGCCG
>CM068955.1:2792307-2794807 GCA_035128595.1 Eptatretus atami
AGAAACTGTCGGATGCTCAGGGCACTGTGAGCAGGGGCGTTGTTATGGTGGAGCACCCAGGCGTTATTCTCTCACAGATCCCTCTTCTTGTCCCGGACTGATCTCATGAGGCGCCGGAGGATCTCCTTGTACACGTGTTGATTCACTGTTTGTTCCTGTGGTAGAAACTTGAAGTGGATGATGCCCTCGATGTCAAAAAACACGATGAGCATCACCTTGACCTTCAAGTTCGACATCCTTGCTTTCTTTGGTCTTGATGATGCCGGACTTTTCCACTGACGACTCTGGCGTTTGGTCTCGGGATCGTATTCGAATATCCACGATTCATCGCCAGTAATGACTCTCCTGAGCAGATCTGGATAATCCTCGAGGCGCTCATAATGTCTTGACAGACAGTGACTCTTTGCTGTTTCTGGTCCTTGGACAACAGCTTGGGGACCATCTTTGCGCACACCTTGCGCATTTCGAGATTTTCAGTGATGATGCTCCAGACAGTGTCCTGGTTGATGGAAAGTTCCTCAGCAATCATCCACACCGCGAGTCGACGATCTGCGCGCACCAACTGCTTCACACGCTCGATGTTGTCCGCCGTTCTGCTCATTGAAGGTCTTCCAGACCGTGGATAGTCTTCAACCTCCTCCCGTCCCTCATTAAACCTCTTGCGCCATTCAAATGCACGTGTACGTGACATCGTTTCTTCCCCGTAGACTTGCTGCAACATTGCGAAGGATTCGGAAGGTGTTTTGCCAAGCTTGGCAAGAACCTTCAGATTGGCTCTCTGCTCACGACTCATAGCGCGACGACTCAGACTAGACAACGTGTAAAGCACGACCTGTAAAAAAATCACACAATGCGCGCAGTCAACCATCACCAATAATATATATTGCTGGAATGTTGTGAAAGACTGTGACGCAACCCGTTCATTCAAGTTGTGTAAGTGGAGCACACAGCAGGCTCAGTCCCGTTACTTTTTAGACAGACCTCGTATATGTATATACGTATATATATATATATATATATATATATATATATATATATATATATATATATATATATATATATATATATATATATATATATATATATATATGAACTTAAATGAGTCAAGGACTTAGCTTCTGGACGATCATTATAGTGACAAGCTTTCGGCCAAATAATTATTCTTGGTATACAAGAACAGCAGGCATGCATCCAAGATCATTGTACAATTTTGATACATAATATATATATATATATATATATACCAAGTATATAAAAATATATACCAAAAGGAAATGGCCGTGAAGGCTCTCACCTTCCTCAATGAGAGCGAACGTACAATGACAGCAAATAGTACACGCATACAGTACATATATTCGTCATATACTGTTTATATTCACATTCATGCACTGCCTGGATTTATAAATACGAGATGAAAAGGTGAAAAGGATCTTACAATGAAAAAGTGAATGAGTGAATGAGTTGATGCACGTTAAAAATGAATGAGTTGATGTACTTTCGAATGAATGAGTTGGAACACACCTTGATTGTCAACATTTATACCATGAGGGGACTTTGAAGTTTTGTTTATCCAAAAAGACTCCCGTCTCAGTATCGTGGTGTGTAATCGATTCGATGGCAGAGATTTAAGTATCATCTACAAAGTGATCTGGTATATTAAAATGTATCGTGTAAAGGTGGAGGTTTTCCCTGATTGGTGTGAAGGTTTCTAATCTCTGATCATGCATTATTAAAGTCCATGTGGAGTGTTTTATCAGTTTTCCCAACGTATTGTTGAGTACATCTTTGACAAGCGATTAGGTATATGACCCGTGTAGATTTACAGTCCACATAGGAGGTGATGGGGGAACTTTTGTCCAGTGGTAGAATTGTGGAATTTGTTTCCTTCAAATACAAGTTTGTGTACGACGCATTTTTTTTACTGTGTATTTGTGGAAGCCAGGAGTCTTATTTTCTTTGCTGTGGGACTGTGGGTATTTTGCTTTTACCAAAAGGTCCTCGAGTGTACGGCCACGTCATAATGATGTTAGTGGAGGTTCAGGAAATGTAATGCAGAGTGTCTCGGACTGATGGAGGATAGGAAGGGCCTTATTAAAAAATACTTGACAATTGGGATGTGGTCGGGAAGTAGGTCGTTTCCAGTGGGACATGGTGAGTTACAGATTTGGGTTTACAAGTCAAAAGGTCTGAGCGAGGTATACGCTTTGCTCGGTTTACGGCTACTTTTGCAGTGTGACGGTCAAAGTGTCCAGCAATGAAGTGCGTTTCCAATTGGGAAAGAAGTTTCTTCTGCCTTTTTTGTTGAGCAGATGCATCTTCCTCTGATTGCTTGACTGTGTGGTATGATTGTAATTAATTGTATGTTTAGGGTGAGATGAAGATAGGAGAAGGTAGGAGTGTGTGTCTGTTGGTTCGGTGTACAGTTCTGTTTCAAGCCTGTTGTTTTGAAGTGCGAGTGATGTGTCGAGAAAGTGAAATTCTGACTGTGATCTGTCGAATG
>CM068955.1:2797307-2802538 GCA_035128595.1 Eptatretus atami
AACTAAGATTCATCATTTTCCACCAAAAACCAATATGTGAATACAACCACAAGTTTTCAACTCATTCCGTCTAGCAGTTTCGGAATGCATAACGTCAAACAAACAAACAAACAAACACTTCTCCTGCGAGTGAAAATCTTTATTTTAATTTAATTTAAAAGATCTCCACATGTTTTTTCTACTGCAATATAAACGACACTATAGCTCGGAGGTTAAATTTTTTTGTTTTAAAAAAAGTTGTGGGCCACCACACAGTTAAATAAACAGCAGAGGGGGGGGGGGAACTCACCTTTACTCCTCCAATCTTGCAACGTGAGCATGACGGGAATACACAAACAAAGGCAGAGAATAACTACTGACTGGAATCAAAGGAAAACCAGAAACAGCAGTACAGTAACAAACTAGAGGGGAGCACTCGGGAGAGTGCAAAACCTCGCCGCCAATACTGCTGGGTCACTCAAGTGAACCTTATATCTTATTCATTAAATATGATGTCAACAGTGCTGACAGTTATAGTTCTTTTCTCCAACATTTTTTTTTTTTGGGGGGGGGGGGGGGAGGTTGGAAATCACTTAAAACATGTAGAAATGCAAAAAAAAGAAATCGAAATTTTGTTAAAAAAAAAAGTTGCAAAAAATTTTTTTTCTCTAACAATTTTTTTTTGGGGGGGGGGGTTGGAAATCACTTAAAACATGTAGAAATGCAAAAAAAAAAATTTCTTTAACAATTTTTTGGGGGGGGTTAACAATTTTTTTTGAGGGGGGGGGTTGGAAATCACTTAAAACATGTAGAAATGCAAAAAAAAAATTCTCTATTTTTTTTTTGGGGGGGTAACAATTTCTTTTGGGGGGGTTGGAAATCACTTGAAACATGTAGAAATGCAAAAAAAAATAAAAAAAAAATCTAAATTTTTTTTGGGGGGGGGGGGGACCAAGTCCAAAATTTAATGCATGATCCTTGGACCATACCTAACCCCCCACCAAGTTTCGTCGAAATCCGTCGAGGAGTTTTTCCATAATACAGTTTCAACAAACAAACACAAAACAAACAAACAGAAAGGGGTGAAAACAGTAACCTCCATCCATCTTCGAAGATGGCGGAGGTTAAATATACATTTAATCAAAGATGTAACATTTAGTAGTTAATGAATAGAGGACACAAAAGGAGCATACCAAGATCAGTGGTGGGACTAAGGATAAATGAAGGACACTGCTGTTGTTGACTGCGGTCCTGTTTTTGGGTCTCATATCGGATCCTGCCCTCTTCTTCTTCCTCCTTACGCCCATACTGTGTGTGCCAAGAAAGAGGTGGGAGATAAATGATGAGGATGATGTTTAACATATTGGTTGAATATGCGTTCGAAATATAATCCCAACATCTTCTGCACATGTCAGCTCATTTCAAGAGGAAGATGATAGAATTACTAGCGAGGTGTGCTTATACATTGTGCAAGCAGACGAACCGTACTTCACCATTGTCTCGGGTCGCTCACCGACATTTATTTCATTTCTTTATATTTTTCATTTATGGATATTGTCCGACAATTCTGTGATTGTTTTTTCCCGGTGTGGAGGCTTCGATTTGATGTCCATCGGCACACAAAATTTCAGCTTTCGACATCACCCTGAAGGTAGCGATCTTCAATATCAGTCATTGAGTCAGTGTTTAGAAAGAGCTTTATATATTGGATGGAAGCAAAAGAAGTGTAATGTTCAGGTGTTTCAAAAAGATTGATACAACTTTGACCACCTGCCATTTCTTTGTTTTTTTGACCGATACCGTTTTCCTTTTCAGGGTTTGGTCGTGTTATCGTGCTGTTTGTTCCCTGGGATTTCTAGCTCCGTAGCTCAACTATGCCATTGACAGTGAAGCAGGAGACAGAACTGGTGGCTCTGTGGTATGAGACTAAATCATACGTGGACAATCGCCGGAGGTTCTGCTGGGAATCAGAACAAGTGATGGACCCACAAGTTGTGCCATTCAATGTATTGTGAAAAACTTTGAGCACAAGGGTACAGTGCACAACCAGAGCAAGGGCAACATTGGCAGGCCAGCATCAGTCACCAAGAGCCAAGCTAACATCGACGCCATGCGGGATTCTGCAGTGGACAGTCCGATGAAGTCCCGGGTGCTAGACATCAAACCAACATCAATCTGGCGTATCTTTACGAAGGTACTGAAACTTTTCCCATACATCATCTCCATTCGGCATAAACTGTCAAGATGACGTGAGAAGGAGACTTGATATGTGCAACTGACTCAGTGACAAGATGAAGCGGTACCCAAACTGGATCAACCTGATCTGGTTCAGTGATGAAGCCCATTTCAACTTGAACAGTGTCATCAACAATCACAACAACATTTTCTCGGGGGCAGAACCACCTGAGATCACTGAGAGGTATCTGAAAGGGCTTAAGGTCACATGCTTCTGCGCCTTCAATGCCAAATGGGGAACGCTAGGGCCTTACTGGTTGGAGAATGAAAACAGCAGGATGATGATGATCAATGGTGAGCACTACCGAGCCGTGCTCCAGAAGATCCATGATGATGTAGCACAAAAGGTCACCCCAAACAAGCTCAGCATGACTTGTTTTATGCAGGAAGGTGCACCCCCGCATACAGCGGGTGACACCATCACTTTCCTGTGGCAGCTTTTCAGAAACCGCCACGTTGCCTTGGGAACCGCTCATGACTGACCACCCCATAGCCAACTTGAACCCTCTGGACGACTGGTTCTGGGGGGCTACCAAGGGCTCTGTCTACACCAACCGCCCTGCCACATTGGATAATCTGAAGCAGGAGGTGTCAGACTACCTCCAGGCAGTGCCATATGAGACCGAGAGGAAAGTTGGACAGAACTTTGGAGTCAAGATCAATGCCTGTCTGACCCGTGGAGGGGCACACATCGAGAACATCAATTTAACAAGGATTTTGCGTAAATACCAATTCCAGTCCTTGGGCTCTCACTATCTCGAAGTGACTTCGTGCAATAGCAATCAGTGATAGAAAAAGCCACGTCATAAGCTTTCAAGAAATGTTTGGTTCACGTTCCTGAGGTTTCTGTTTCTTTGTAAATAAACATTTAAAGTTGAATCACTCTTTTTGAACACCCTATATTGTGATGGTTCTGCGAAACCGTCATTCCCAAAGGCAATGATGTACACATACAACATCAGATCACGCGTATGTAAAAACAAACCAAACAAACAAACAAACAAACAAAAAAGAGCAGAGCAGCCCATTGATGTGATTTGATGTTTATTTTGCTTGAGGTTTGCAAAATAAATTTTTGTAAAGCACATGACCGGAAATTAGCGGTCGTATCGAAATAAAAACTGGACAAGTGCTGAAGTTCGGGGTCTATTGGCCTTAGGAAGCCTGCTGTGAAGCAGGTGAAACCGCCTGAGACCGGGCCTGCTCTTGCTTATTGCTCAAGTTATCAGAGTCGATCGAGTTTACTTTTGGTTGGAAGTGCCTTCTTCTTCTTCTTTAAAAATGGACAATCCCAACTGTCCCAATCTTGTACTAAAAAAAAATATATATATTGTTGCGGTTCTGCAAAACCGTCGCTCCCCAAGGCAAACGCAAACAACATGTAGCAGTCCCCAGGCAGATATTTAATTAGTATTCATTTTAGATAGCCCTTCCCTCATGTCTAGTGGCTATATAGGACATGCATTGCGAGGGCTTTAAGGTAGGTCTTATTTCAATCCTTCATCTATTTCATTCATTTTACTTCGCACACACGAACTCCCCTCCACGCATGCATGCACGCCACAGATAGCTTCATAAGCATATGCTGCCAAAGCCCTGCTTTGCTGCCAAACTTCACACCAGAAAACCCACACAAGTTAGGAAATCTGAAAACCCACCCCGTAGGAGTACCTCCTGTGCTGCTGCCATTCGCAGGGCAGCTCACTGTATGACGGGATTGGGGCAAAGCCTTCGGGACCCCCATTCCTTGATGATAGGAGGAAAACCATAGGGTAAACCTCCAGGGTCAGATTGCGGTGGTGTGTGGCGGAGTGGTGCTGAGGTGTCGTCCACCAAACGGCAGTCTCCTTGGGTTAACCTGAGGTGGTACATTCGGATGAGTGCCTGGAATGTCCTATACCGAAGAGAGCAGATGATCACCTGTCTCTGTTATCATCTGAGCTCAATAGTTTGAACATTGATATTGCAGCACTTTCTGAGGTTCGGAGACCAAATAGTGGTGAGATCATGGCGGGTGGTCACACCTACTATTGGTCTGGTCGCTCTGATGGATACCAACCAAAGGAGTTGCTGTAGCTGTGTCCAATAAGCTGACTCCAATGACAATTGAGGTAACACCGGTCAACGAGCATATTATGAGACAAAGGATTTGTCACTCCTTTCCCTGGTCTCTGTGTATGCTCTGTTTATGCTATGCTCTCCTTTCCGTCGTTTCCCTGGTCTCTTGCTATGCTCCGAATGAGGCGAGTGATCTCACTTTGAAGGACGCATTCTATGTCGCGCTTCAGTCCGTGGTTGATCAGTGCCCAAGGCGAGACGCTCTTCTAGTCTTGGGGGATTTCAACGCATCGACTGGAAATTATAGGGATGGTTATGAGACATGTGTTGGTCCCCATGGGTCTGGAACTGTGAACCTGAAGAGCACTAAGTTTCTTGACTTTGAAAGAAGTCATGGACTTAGGGTGGCTGGCTCATGGTTTAAGCACCCACAGGCTCATCGCTGGTATTCCAACGCTGGTGGTGTGGCAAAGGAGATTGACCATGTGCTCGTTGATGGTCACTGGGGGATTATCCAGAACTGCAGGGTCGACTGGAGTGCTCAGTTCCTCAATAACAACCACAGGCTTGTTGAGGCAACTCTGAAGGTGCAGCTTAAATCCGGGAGAATGGCACCATCACAGCCTAGGCTGGATATTGGCAAGCTCAAGGATGAGAGGGTAGCTGAGTAGTTTGCAAATTGGCTGAGTGGGGATTTGGGGGGGGGTCTGAGTGCTTTGGGGAATCCTGAAGAGTTGTAGAGTGCCTTCAAGACCACCGTCCTTGATGTTGCCGGTGGATGTCTTGGAACTCACCGAAGGGTGAAGAATTTTGTCTCTCAAGGGACACTGGATAACACTGACCAAAGTCGCAGGGCCAGGCTTAATGGCAGAACTGAGCTGTCGCTGAGGTGTAAAATTGTACATGCGCTAAGGGTGGACAAGGAAGCCGATGTGCGAGGAATCTGTGAGGGGGTAAGA
>CM068955.1:2807583-2821296 GCA_035128595.1 Eptatretus atami
CCCCTACACCCTTTCCCAGGGCTATAAGCAAGTTCCAAAACAGACCAATTATCCTTCTATGTTGCAATTTTAAAGTTCACAAAATTCCATCTGTTATCGAGACACACCCTGGTGAAACTGAAAATATACACTCAATATTCTATGTACAATTAAGTCTTCAGCTTGCTACGATGTGGCGGACTGAAGCCTTCCTTCTGTGCACAGGAGTGTCTTTTGTTTTGCTGAATAAACGGCTTGTATATGAACTTACGTTTCTCTGTCTTGAGGAAGCGGGAAACTGCTTCCACACTCTCCACATCGCTTCTTCAGTCCTCAACTTGCTGCCTCTCTCTATACCCCCCACAGCTTTCCTTTCGGCAATTTCCATTCGGTATTTCTCACAGCATTTCATTCTGGTTTCCCATTCGATGGCTATCGAGTGCAGCCTGTGGCTGCTGGTTGCATCATTGGTTGGGACGCGGCTTTTTGCCGCTGATGCAGTGTCCCTTACCAGTAACTGGTGCTCATTTTGCCGACCTCGGAAGGATGACAGGCTGAGTCAACCCCTGGTGTATTAATTCAGCGGCCCGGGCTTGAACTCAGGATCCTGGGATCCCAAGCCGCCGCCCTAGTCACTAAGCCAACACCAGGCTTTCCCATTCGATGATCCAAAGATCAGTCGTTTCAGTTTCACTTTTCTGCATCAGTTTCATTTTGGGACATCAGTTTTGACTAGTCATCGCAACTTGTGATGCAACGCGAATGGTGCATGAAAAAAGTAATAAAAAATGATTTTCAGAGGACTCTTTTCCAATTTGTTAAAGGGTGTAGAGGGGTCTAAAGTGGTTTAAGGGTCTTAAAAGGTCAAAATGGGTCTAAAGTGTTTTAAGTGTCTTGGGGGTCATAAAGGGGTCTAAATGTCTAAGGAGTTGAAGGGCGAAAGAGCAAAAGCGGTTTGATGCGGCCTGAGGTATCCAAATGGTCTGAAAAGGTCGATCAGTCTGAAAAGTGTCGAAGACAGTCTATACATCTCAAAAGGGTCGAAATGGGTATTAAAGGGTCTTAGGGGTGTAAAGGGTCTAATGGGGTCTCCAGGCCATACAGGGTGTAAAGGAGTGAAGCTGTAGTTAAGAAATTACCTCATGTTAGCAAATAAATTAACTCTGGAGTGGAACACGGCAATTATGGGCCAAATGACCTCCTCATGTGTTTAAACCACCTATTTAGGTGCATCGTGGTTAAAAATCTGATCGCAGAAAGTTTTGTCGTGAATTAACTTTGGGAGCTTAAAGCAGAAAGGTCACAATCAATAAAACATTTCGGTTTTATGTATAGAGATGGACAACATATTTTCCTGTTGCAGCCTCTTTTCCTCCTCCTCTTCTCAGGGAGGTGGAGTCACTTTTTTTATTTTTTTTAAATTCCATCGACCAACTTACAGTGAGATCTCTCAGCAAAGCCGTGGCTAATAGAGAAAAGCTCCATCAGAACGTCATTCAAGGTGACGGGAAAGCTCTCCCAGAAATGTCCAAAACGTCCTTTTAAAGCTCATTTTAATATGTATTGAAAAATAGTGACATAAAGGCTCTGGAAACACCCCCCAACCTCCTGCAAGTGTAAAACTCAATAACGTTTGGACATACACCCACCCCTAACAGCCCACCAAACTCCAAACACCAACCACCACGCATTAGCTTCATAATTTTAAAATGGCACCTTAGATAAGACACCTTAGATATTAAACATAATAGCAAGGCTTTCTTTAAGTATATCAGTGGAAAAGAACAGGTTAGGACCAGTGTGGGTCAAACATGATGACATACCATATTCACAACAAAGATGATGAAGTGAAAACACCATACCTGATGAGAATGAGTCTACTGTAATCTATTATACACCAGAGAGGATAATAACATGACCTTTTCTGTCGTCCCCTCAGGAGTGGTGTATTCGTAATCCTAAAACAACCAGCATGCCTTGATTCTAATAAACTGGACCCTGACCCTCCCCCTGCTCCAACCCCCCCCCCCCCCACCCCCAAAGAACATAATATTTCCCAAGAGAAGTAGTCATGAAGCACAACTATTAACCAGGTTAATTCAAGTTTCGAAAAATGCTGGAAGAATGACGCTTTGAAGTATCCAACTTAGGCAACGGGGAAAAACCGTCGCAGACTTGAAGAGACCTGAATGAACTTTATAACTTTACAATGTGAAGTACAAGCATACAAGACCCATCATTTCGTGACGAGTAGCAAGAGTAATAAGATGTCACTAGTCCTGGGAGTAGTAAGACATCACTTCAACTTGATCATCTCCATACATTCACAAAGTAGTTTAATGGCTGAGAGAAGCATATTCCTCCAAACCAACTCAAAGTTTCACAAATCACAAAGAAATTGGCCAAACTTTCTCTTCTGTCATTGGATTAAATCAGGAACTTTTAGGACCGGCGGTGAAGCGCAATTTGAAGACGGCGGCTTAGCGGGCATGAGAGCGGCAGCAGAGCGGGGTCCGAGGACAGCAGCAGAGCAGTGCATTTGGAAGACTTAAGTGAGACATACGAAACAATTAGGATATGATTCCACAATTGGGAGAATAAGGGACTGATGATTGCAGGTGGTCAACCAGCTGGACTTTTGAGGATGAACAGGTGAAGGCTTTGAGGAATATTGTGACCTGGTTGCTTGGCATAAGGATGGGTAGGAGAGCAAGTCCAGATATAAGCCTACTATAAAATAGAGAGCCCAGTTGTTGCTGGTGAAAGAGTGACAGTCATGGGAACGCCCTTCTATCTTTGAGAATTGTAATTGTGTGGAAAGTCTTGATTTTGATCACCTCAAGAGGAGCCAGGTGGGAAGGAGCAGGGAACACCAGCCCAGAGTGGGAGCCGTACTCCTTGAACTCTGTGTGAAAGTCGTGCACACTGTGATTAATTCATTCAGTGCGACTCGAGAATGCCTTTAGGTTTACTTAGAATACCCACATTACATGCTGACTAGCCTGTAATGGCGTGACTTGGCAACATGGTTCTCCCATAATAAGTCATGCAGATATTAAGCCAAAAAGAGTTCCAGCTCCTGTGACTTGGCGACGTCTTCCATTCGCTGTCCAAATCAAGTGGATCGCGAGAGTTTAATTGTCGATCTTGTTGCCCATAGCTACCAGAAGCTTATCTTGCCCAGTCGGATGAAAGGGACATTGAGTCTGGCCTCTTCACAAGTGCAATCGATCATCCCACACAGGTCGTGTCATCAGCAAGGTGCTTAAGTTGGTTTTCAAAATATCCGTAAGTATAAATCTTGAACAAGCAAGTAGCATTCGTCGAACACACAATCTCGCCTCGCCAGATCATGTGACCTATGCTGTTTAAATTTTTGAAACTATATTCCTCATGCTAGTTGCTCATATGTATGAAGCTTCGCATGGATCTGTTAACCAGTTCTGGAGAAGATTTTTTTGTTTTTTAACGTTTTTATTTTCAATCCAAATGGCTGCCAGACCATGTGACCAATGACATCAGAGTTCTCAAAAAATATTTCCATGGGAAGTCCTCCCCTACGTTTTTAAAAGTTTCGCGTTGATCGGTCAAGTGGTTGCGGAGGAAAAAAAAAATGAAAGCGAAAATATATAAACGTGGACACAAACAGACAGGTGTGGCAGTCTCTGTATTTACATTTACAATGCTTGTCCAGTGTCCTCACCACGAAGCCATCACACCCCACGATCTCCTAAAGGTTGTTTATTGATTTGTTTGTCTCTTCCATCTGGATCAAACAAACACTATATGGCTTTCTGATTAAAATCAGATTTCTTTCACCATTTTGAAATGTCAATTAAATTGTGGCAGGTTTCGCTACATCTATGGATCTGACACTGCTGATTCATGTGCATTCATAAATGAGAAACTTTACTTAAATCACTCTGCCACAGAAGGTGAGGAGGTGATTGTTTCCTACAACCAACTGGGTTGAAACTGCGTGTTGCATCCCTGCTCACTTGCATTTACTTTGAATGATCCCTGTAGGATAATGCGTCCCGACGACGCCAATGTGCGGGCCGCGTCACGGGGTACACACTGCGGATATTGAAGAGGCCGCGTCATTGCAAGATACAAGACATGCAACAGCCAGCCAGGCGTGAAATTTCCATGATGGAGGCACCGGAGAGCCTTGTCAGTGTTTGGGGCATCCGTGTTTGAACGCTGTCCATCGAGATTACATAGATTTGCGATTATAATTATGCTGAATGATTTTTGGCTAGGTGAAAGGCCTATGTGCTTGTTTGTTCACTGAATTCCTCCTGCAGTTTTTGGCCGATCCTTAACCAAACTTGGTAAGTTTACTGGGGTTCTCGGGTTTGGCTTGCGTGTCCCGAGCGTCAGCGTTTGGATGACGTGCCTGCCAAAAGTTCAACCGTTGCTGAAGTTAAGAGGGTGTTTTGAAGCTGTATCGATGTTCTCTTGAAGCCAGAATATGTTCTACAACATGTTCTCACAACAACTCTGGTTGAATATCTGCATCATGAAGCTTCAATGTGCATATCTCTTATTCCTTTGTTCTTCTTTCTTCACCCTTAAATCCCAGCATTTAAGGGTCGCCAACTTGGATCTGCCTTTCTCCATTCTCTCTGTCTTCTGTTGTCATCTTCTCTCAATCCCTTGCTGTTCATATCTCTTTCCACGATGTCCATCTACGGTATCTCTGTCGTTCTTTTCATCTTTTTCTCTCTAATATCTTATTCCATGTTTTCTGATTGGTTCTCATCCTTTCCACTCATAATGCCTGACAAAACTGCTCTCATAACGTTTTACGCAATCCACCTCTTCTTCCTTTGTCCAACCACCGCCAACGTTAACCTTTCCAATCTTTTCTGTAATCGATTACAACTCCCGCCCAATTCATCAACCGCTCTCTCGGTCAGGTCAGGTCAGGTATGGGAGCATGTGCCAGAACAGCGCGTCGCCTCGTCCACTTTCCGCGGTACTCAGGGGCCTCCGTCTGGCCCATCCCCAGGCAGATGCCAGCCCATCCCCATCTCCTTGAGATGATGGTCAACCTGCTGAACCACGAGGCACGTGGTCGGCCCACTGGCCTCCTCCACTCATGACTCCTCGCTGAGAGAATCTGGTGAGCAGGATCAGTGTCAGGAAAAACGAGCCACATGTCCATACAGCCGCAACTGACGCTCACTGGACTATGCAGGTAACAATCTCATCCGAGTCTCTCTCAGCAACCGCTCGTTGGACACAAAATCCGACCAGCGATAGCCAAGGATTCTCCGAAGAGACCTGGTACCAAAGGAATTAAGTCTCCGTCTCAGATCCTTGGTCAGAGTCCAAGTCTCGCATCCATAGAGCAAGACTGGAAGTACCAAGGACCTGAAGACTCGGACTTTCGTCCTCCCGCACAGGTACCGGCAGCGCCACACCCATGATCCAGTGAATCCATGACTCCCCAGGCCCGACCAAACGTCTATTGACCTCTGACTCACAGCAGCAGAGACGTGAATATCACTGCCAAGGTAAGTGAATCTCTCCACGACCTCAACATCCTCACCACAAACAGACCAGACAGGACAGCAGCATCCAAGATGTTCACCGAAGCCTGATCTTAGTTTTGAGCCAAGAAACCCGTAATCCCAGCGGCTCCGACTCCTCATTCAGCACCTCGAGGGCCCCCAAAAGGATTATCTAAAGTCTAACCGCAAAGATGACTGCATCATCTGCAAAATCTAGTCGAGATCTTGACATTCCCAAACGATGCACTGCAGCTTCATCTCTCCGACACCCCCCTAAAATCCAGTCCATACAAGGCTGAAAAGTGTGGGGGCCAGTACACACCCCTGACGACTCCAGTAAACAACTGAAATAAGTCAGAGATGTACCACCACACTTCACAGCACTCTCAGTACCAGAGTAGATGTTCAGACATCAGATCGATCAGTTTTGGTGGCACCCCACGAAGACCAAGAATCCTCCAGAGGACATCCCGATTCACTGAATCGAACGCTTTACAGAGATCAACATAGGCTGCAAGCAGCCCCTGCCAGAAACTCTCGTCTGCGTTCGGTGAGGACACGAAGAGCAAGGATACGGTCAATCGTTGACCTCTTTGGTGTAAGCCTGACTGCTCTGGACGCTGGTGCTCAAGCAGATGGTGGCGAACCCTTATCAAGAATATCCGTGCCAAAGACCTTGCCGGCACTGAGAGCAGCTCACCCTCGCGTAGTTGTTGCAGTCTTGGCGATCACCCTTCCCTTTCCAGAGAGGAACAACAAGGCCCCTGTTCCAATCAGTTGGGATGATGCCTGTGTTCCAGCAGAGCACAAACTGCATGCAACGACACGAGTACAGCATTCCACCAGCCTTGAGAGTTCAGCATGGATGCCACAGATCCCTGGAGCTTTGCCCCGTTTCAACTGGTTCACCGCAGCCCGTGTTTCCACAAGCGAGGTGGACCACAGTTGATTGGAGGGTCAGCAACAGGGATTGTAACACCCTTGACGTCCAACTCGACAGCTGGGGGATCAGCTGGTACAACCGTCAAAGTAACCGGCCCAGCGGGCCTTCACTTCAGACTCCTCTGTCAAGAGCCTACAACTCTCTGCTCTAACTGCAGTGCTCCGAGGGATGGGCTTGGATGAACGCAATGCGCGAATTCCCCTGTAAGCGGTCGAGAATCAACCTGTCCACAGGTGATGCTCTACCCCCTCACAGATTCCTCGCACATAGGCCTCCTTGTCCACCCTCAGTGCATGTACAGTTTTACGCCTCAGCTCCCTGAACAGCTCAGCTCTGCCATTCAGCCTGGCCCTGCGATCTCTGGTCAATGTATCCAGTGTCCCTTGAGAGACAAAATTCTTCTTTGCCCTCGGTGAGTTCCAAGACATCCACCGGCAACATCAAGGACGGTGGTCTTGAAGGCACTCCACAACTCTTCAGGACCCCGCAAAGCACCCAGACCCCCAATGTCCACTCAGCCTGTTCGCAAACTCCTCAGCTACTCTCTTTCCCTGAGCTTGCCAACATCCAGCCCAGGCTGGGATGGTACCATTCTCCAGGATTTAAGGTGCAGCTTTAGAGTTGCTACAACAAGCCTGTGGTCAGTATTGAGGAACTGAGCACTCCGGTAGACCCTGCAGTTCTGGATCATCCTCCAACGACCTCACGAGACATAGTCATCTCCTTTGCCACACACGCCAGCGTTGGAATACAGTCCAGCGATGAGCTTGTGGGCGCTGAAACCATGAACCAGCCACCTTAAGTCCATGACTTCTTGCAAAGTCAAGGAACTTAGTGCTATTTGGTTCATAGTTCCTGAACCATGGGGACCAACACACACCTCATAACCATCCCGATCAGTTCCAGTCGATGCATTGAAATCCCCCAAGACTAGAAGTGTATCTCGTCTGGGCACTGATCAACCACAGACCTCGAGCGTGGCGTAGAATGCATCCTTCACGTGAGATCACTCGCCTCAGTCGGAGCATAAACAGAGACCAGGGAAATGACACCTAAGGAGTGACGAATCCTTATCTCATAATACGCTCGTTGACCGGTGTACCTCAATTATCATTGGGGTCAGCTTATTGGACACAGCTACAGCAACTCCTTGGGTTATGGTAACCATCAGAGCGACCAGACCAATAGTAGGTGTAACCACCCACCATTATCTCGCCGCAATCCGGTCTCCGAACCTCAGAGAGAGCTGCAATCCCGATGTCCAAACGCTTGAGCTCAGATGATAACAGAGACAGGTGATCATCCTCTCTTAGGGTAGGACATTCCAGGCACCCACCCGAAGGACCGCCTCAGGTTAACCCAAGGAGACCGCCGTCTGGTGGACGACACCTCAGCACCACTCCGACACACTCTCCCACAATCTGACCCAGGGATGTTACCCCGTGGTTTCCCTCCTATCATCAAAGATTGGGGGCCCGAAGGCTTTGCCCCAATCCGCGTCACCCGGTGAGCTGCCCTGCGAAGGGAAGCTGCACAGGAGGTACTCCCACGGAGTGGGTTTTCAGATTTTTTTGCGTTTTGTGTTTTGCGGATGAAGGGTTTTACGGTGGCCGGATGCAAATCCTGCCACCAACCTCCTAATAAAAAAGTAACCAAACTGCAGGAGGACGTCCACAGACACAGTTGGGCACTAGATATGGATGGCCGTTGGCTCACAAGGAGCTCCTCCACCCTTTGACAGGTTTTGTTTTTAATCCTGCTGGGTGTCCATATCCAAACACCCTCCTCACCAGAAAACCTGGTGGGGGAGTACTGTTTAGTCGCCGACAACCCGACCATGGAACAGGTTTACATGGTACCTGTAGCAGGTCACAGATCTAATCTCGGTGACCCTGTGAGAATCCACCTTTAAGCATTTTCATCTCTGTCGTCTCCAACTCCTCTTTCCTTTTTTATTTTTATTATCCCATGTTCTACAACATGCGTTATAACCGGCCTAATTTCTGCCATGTCAATAATTACCTTCAATTATTCATTATCCTGTCACAGAAGACACACACTACCTTACTTCCACCCTATCTACGCTGCTTTCACTCTGTCCCGGACCTGCTTCACAACCTCCCCCTTCCTTTGGTAGTGAGCCAATGTATTTGAATCTGTCCACTTGTTTTAGCCATTCACTTCTTCTGTCTACAATGTTGAATCTCTCTGCTCCAGTCTTACGACACACCCTAACAGCTCTGTCTTTCTCGCATTAATCTGAAATAATCCCTGCCTCTCTTGGCTCTCTTGCCATTCCAACACTCTTCTCTGTTACTCTTCCTTTGACTCTGCTGTAATGACCAGTCATCGATAAACAGGAGCTCCCACATTCTCCATCTCTGATGTTTTCACTCGGCACATCCAGCACTGTCACAAAAAGGAAGGTGCTTGTGCAGAACTCTGGTGGAGACAAACTTCCACTCTAAAATGTTGATGCCCAATTACTGTCCTTAACCATAGTGCTGGCTTTATCAGTATCAGTCTCATAAACTTATCTGGTACACCCAATTCTAACTTTTCAAACAACCATAACGACAACAAACTTCTCTGGTACATGCATGTTCCATCAATTTGATCCCTCTTTCCTTTACTTTCCACAATGATAACCTCTTTTTGTTTGAAATAGGTATTATTAGCTCACTTGGACTTTAGTCGCGTGAGCTTATGTGTTCGAGCAGTGTCCGTAGGTCAGTCAGTCAGTCAGTGAGTGAGTAAACACTTCAGTCATTACCGCTTGAACCAAACACCCAATTTTGATGAAACTTGCTCACAAGCTTCATATCTGCCAAACGAAGGTGTATTGACCGCATCAATAGCCCTTGAAGCCCCCCTGAATATGTATTTGCCTCCCTTCTCCAAAATACACACAATTTCAATGAAACTGACCACGACCTTACCGTGACGTGGCAAAGTTTGTTCACGGCATTAAAGAAATCAGGGTCTAAGGAGGTTGTGCGGGGGAGTTTGAGTGACTGTTGCTCCTGATGCAGGTGATCTTCAGGATGCGTGGTCCTATTTTTATGCTCTTTCTCAATCATCTACTATCTTCTCCTTGCTCCACACCTTGCTAACCAGGCACTTTACTCCCCCAAGCCCTAATGCCTTCACTAATTCGACCGCAACTTCAGAGGCTTTCGCACTTTCATTTTGTCAAGTGCTTTTCTTACCTCCTCTCCTCTCTCCTCTTCCTCCTCCCTCTCCTCCTTCTCGTCAACCTTATCCACACATTGCCCTCATTTTCTGTGCCTCAGTCATGCCCTCTACCTCCTTTTCCGCATTTACTCATTCTCCAAAGTACTCTTTCCACCTTCTCATGATTTCCTCAACTTCATGTGGGATCTGGCTAGTATCACATTTACTGCACACACTCCTCCCATGTCCTGCTTTTACTCTGCCTCGCTCTTGATAACTATAAATGGTTTTCTCACCCTCTGGTGTTTCAATTAATCACACCGTTCTTGCACTATTCACCATCCTGTATATGTATCAGATTTCCTTGTTACTTGCAAAAATCAAAGATTTTTAATGTATATTGGTCAGTCGATTTTGTAATTCTGTCTGTCTGTCTCTCTGTATGTTGTTTTGTCTGTTTGTCGCCCCAAGCCACAATTTTAAACCGATCTTCATGAAACTTCACCACATGGTAGAGTTTGTCATAATGAAGAAGCCTATTGTTTTGAGGTCAGAAGGTCAACGTAGTCCCAAGGTCAACAACTCGGGTGGAATTTCTGAAATCCTCCATTTTCATCCGATTGACTTGAAATTTGAAAGGAGTTACATATTTGGTCATTGCATTCAACCACCAATTATTTTTGAGGTCAAATTTGTTTATGGATTTTGCAAGTATCGTGTTCTGCACGACGTCGTCTTCTTGTTTAGATGTTAATCCATCAACGTTCTTGACACTAAAGATCCAACAATGTTTCACAGCAAGGAAAACTTTGGGATGGCATCATGTTTTATTTTTCATTTTCCTGATTTGTTGTATCAGGAGGTATCTTTCCTTTATAAAGATAATTCCTAGTCTATCACTGTTTCATTTCCCCTTTCAGGCTTCACAAGTGATGAGAAGGGATCAATCACAGTTTTTCTTTTTCTATTTGAATGAGGAATATTGCTTCTCCAGCTCAGGCCCATTAATGCATAGTGCACATAAATTGGTCCTGAGTAAATGGATTTATTCTAATACGTTGGTCCATTCTGCTTTGGTCCAAACGCAATATCAATCAACGCAATATGTGCTCAAAAAGAACGACAAATTGCATGAAATCCGTGTAATACTGATACTGGAGCTGAAATCCCCATCTGTTCTTTCGAATGCAGCATGAGAACTGTGTCAGTGCACTCGTGCCGAGTGGAACGTACAGTTTTCTCTCACCAATGCTCATCGGGGAGGTGGCACATGTCAGTGCATCTGTCACCTACACTGCACAGCACTCGCTCGAGGTGCAGGCTGTAGTCACCGCCAGGAATCTTCTGGACGGTAGGTTGATGTGGACCATCAGTGGTGATGTAAAAGGTACTTGTCTTTTCTTATTCAACGACCATTGTTCTATTCTGCTTGATGTTTGCAGGAAAAAAGCGATTGACCAACAAGGCTTCCTTGTGGTATGTTCCTCTCTCGGTGAAAAGTCCAGACAAGGTGCTGCCTGTTCCTCCAATGCCGGTGATTTTCAAACAACAAAATTGTTTTTCATTAAAATCAAATCAATATTGCTTAAACTTTTTTTTTCATGCCTCTGCTGATGAAGTCACCGGAGGCATTGTTTTCGGGTTGCACGTACATAGTCCATCCTTGCTAATTTACTGTGTTTCTTTGGAACCACTTATCCAGGATTGTGTCCAATAGCCAAGGAGACTGCTTAGGCAGCACCAATGGTCTGCACAGAGTATGGTCCCAATGGATGGATGCATGTGTGTATGTTTATATTGTTGCGATCTGGGTTCAAGGCGGGTCTCTCCCAAACGCCCAGTCCTGAGGCTTGCCAGGTACAGATAACTCCCGTGCACCGGCAGGTTGCGAAGCAACCATGAGCGCCGATTCGTACCGCCACTCCTGGCAGGGTTCGCACTACTTTGCATGTTACAATTTCCAGTGGAATGACAGCGCAAGGGGGGTCTCGGATTCTCGATGTGTACTACCGAGTACGCACCGCTAATAAGAGCAAATTAGTGGGGCAGACCTTCCTGGCTAACCTGTGTGCGGACTACGCTGGACCAAAGGAGGAAAAGACAGATGAGCTGGTACATACATACATACATACATACATACATATATACATATATATGGAAATCTAACACAGCTGGAGGCCATTCAACCCATCTTGCGTGCACGAACACCACACTAATTTATCTACACACGATCCAAGGAAATAATGCAAAAAAAAAAGTTTTAATTTATGAAATAATTGTTGGTTTTTAGGTTTTTTGTAGTTTTGTATATTTTTTCTGCCCCTCAGGGAGGGGCATGGGCTTGGTGATGCCCCCCTTGACAAAAACCCCCACCAACAGCACTCTGTACACATGCGCACAATCACCCATCAATGCTCAAACTACCTAAAAGTCCTGTCAACATCCCATACCCCTCTATCTCCATAACTTCCAGGTATCCATGAAATTCTAATTTAAACTTATTTACTTTTTCTGCTGCCACTACCTTTCCAGGGAGACCATTCCATGCATTAACTACTCTCTGAGTAAAAGTCCCCTGCCTTACTACTGTCTTAACTCTCCTTTCTTTACTCTCAGGCTGTGGCCCCTGCTTTTATCATTGTCTACTCTGTTGAATAATTCATCTTCACTTATTTTATCTCCACCTTTCATTCTCTTAAACATCTCAATCATATATCCTCATAACCACCTCCTTTCTCGTGAATAAAGCCCTGTCTCCTTCAGCCACTCCTATAGCTGAGTCTAGCTAGGCCCTGAATCAATCCAGTAGCCCTGCGCTGAACCCTCTGTATGGCATCTATGTCCTTCCTGAGTTGTGGTGACCAAAACGGCACACACTATTCCAGATGTGGCTCTCACTAAATTCCTGTACAATGTTAACACCACCTCTTTTGATTTATAAATGATCTCTCTCCGAATACAACCTAAAACACTATTTGCTTACCTGTAGCTGCCTGGCACTGTGCTGCCTGCTTCCCTCCCGTATATCGTACCACCCCCAGATCCTTCTCCTGTGTGACACGCTCCAAAATTACCCCTTACATCCTGTAATCTCTATTTTCATTGTTCTTTCCCATCCCCAACACCTTACACTTGCTCAGGTTAAATTACATCTGCCAGTCTTTTGCCCAAACTTTGCAAGTATCAATACTTTGCTGAATCTGATCATCACCCCCATTGCTATCCACCTCACCTCCAAGCTTTGTGTCATCTGCAAATTTGGAAAGCTTACTCTTTACCCCATTATCCAAATCATTGATGGAAATATTGAATAGTTATGGTCCGAGTACTTGATCCCTGAGGTCCCCACACTTACATCCTCCCACTCACAGCCACTCTTTGCTTCCTATCACGAAGCCAGTTTTCAATTCAATAGCTACCTGACCAGCCACTCCACAAGCCCTCACTTTGGCTAACAACCTCCGATGTGTACCTTATCAAATGCCTTCTTAAAGTCTAGATATACGATGTCCACTGCCTTTCCTCCATCCACCCAATCAGACACTGCTTCGTAGAACTCTAAATGATTTGTTAAACAGGAAGTACCTTTCGTAAACCCATGCTGACGACCTTTAATTAGTTTGTTTACTTAAATGGTTCCTCATCCGGTCCTTAATTAATGTCTCGAACACCTCCCCACAACTGAAGTCAAACTAACAGGTCTATGGTTTCCCAATTCTTCTCTGGATTCTTTCTTAAATTATGGTATTACATTTGCTCCTCTCCAATCCTCCGGTGCCTGTCTGACTCCAGGGAACGATTGAAAATATCCGTTAACATCTCGCTTACCTGCTCAGCCACCTCCATCAATACTCTCGGGTGCATATTATCTGTACCGGAGCCTTATGTTCTCTGAGGTTACCGAGCTGTTCTTTACTCTTTCACTCTAACCTAGATCTTCTGGAAAAGCTCTTCCTTACCACCTTGTTATATACTCTCAGATATTGGCAATTCTCCTAACTGTTGTTGTGTAAAAGTTGAAGAAAAATACCTGTTTTTAATGAGCTCCATCTCGCTTTATCCACTAACCACTCTCCTGCGTGCTATTCCTCAATGCGG
>CM068955.1:2821863-2834622 GCA_035128595.1 Eptatretus atami
ACCACATCGGAGGTTGTTAGCCAAAGTGAGGGCTTGTGGAGTGGCTGGTCAGGTAGCTAATTGAATTGAAAACTGGCTTCGTGATAGGAAGCAAAGAGTGGCTGTGAGTGGGAGGATGTAAGTGGTGGGGACCTCAGGGATCAGTACTCGGACCATAACTATTCAATATTTCCATCAATGATTTGGATAATGGGGTAAAGAGTAAGCTTTCCAAATTTGCAGATGACACAAAAGCTTGGAGGTGAGGTGGATAGCAATGGGGGTGATGATCAGATTCAGCAAAGTATTGATACTTGCAAAGTTTGGGCAAAAGACTGGCAGATGTAATTTAACCTGAGCAAGTGTAAGGTGTTGGGGATGGGAAAGAACAATGAAAATAGAGATTACAGGATGTAAGGGGTAATTTTGGAGCGTGTCACACAGGAGAAGGATCTGGGGGTGGTACGATATACGGGAGGGAAGGCAGGCAGCACAGTGCCAGGCAGCTACAGGTAAAGCAAATAGTGTTTTAGGTTGTATTCGGAGAGAGATCATTTATAAATCAAAAGAGGTGGTGTTAACATTGTACAGGAATTTAGTGAGAGCCACATCTGGAATAGTGTGTGCCGTTTTGGTCACCACAACTCAGGAAGGACATAGATGCCATACAGAGGGTTCAGCGCAGGGCTACTGGATTGATTCAGGGCCTAGCTAGACTCAGCTATGAGGAGTGGCTGAAGGAGACAGGGCTTTATTCACGAGAAAGGAGGTGGTTATGAGGATATATGATGAGATGTTTAAGAGAATGAAAGGTGGAGATAAAATAAGTGAAGATGAATTATTCAACAGAGTAGACAATGATAAAAGCAGGGGCCACAGCCTGAGAGTAAAGAAAGGAGAGTTAAGACAGTAGTAAGGCAGGGGACTTTTACTCAGAGAGTAGTTAATGCATGGAATGGTCTCCCTGGAAAGGTAGTGGCAGCAGAAAAAGTAAATAAGTTTAAATTAGAATTCATGGTACCGGAAGTTATGGAGATAGAGGGGTATGGGATGTTGACAGGACTTTTAGGTAGTTTGAGCATTGATGGGTGATTGTGCGCATGTGTACAGAGTGCTGTTGGTGGGGGTTTTTGTCAAGGGGGGCAGTCACCAAGCCCATGCCCCTCCCTGAGGGCAGAAAAAATATACAAAACTACAAAAAACCTAAAAAAACCCAACAATTATTTCATAAATTAAAACCTTTTTTTTTGCATTATTTTCCTTGGATCGTGTGTAGATAAATTAGTGTGGTGTTCGTGCACGCAAGATGGGTTGAATGGCCTCCAGCTGTGTTAGATTTCCATATATATGTATATATGTATGTATGTATGTATGTATGTATGTATGTATGTACCCAGCTCATTCTGTCTTTTCCTCCTTTGGTCCAGCGTAGTCCGCACGCAGGTTAGCCAGGAAGGTCTGCCCCCACTAATTTGCTCTTATTAGCCGGTGCGTACTCGGTAGTACACATCGAGAATCCGAGACCCCCCTTGACGCTGTCATTCCACTGGAAATTGTAACATGCAAAGTAGTGCGAACCCTGCCAGGAGTGGCGGTACGAATCGGCGCTCATGGTTGCTTCGCAACCTGCCGGTGCACGGGAGTTTTCTGTACCTGGCAGCCTCAGGACTGGGCGTTTGGGAGAGACCCGAGCCTTGAACCCCAGATCGCAACAATATAAACATAAACACATGCATCCATCCATTGGGACCATACTCTGTGCAGACCATTGGTGCTGCCTAAGCAGTCTCCTTGGCTATTGGACACAATCCTGGATAAGTGGTTCCAAAGAAAACACAGTAAATTAGCAAGGATGGACTATGTACGTGCAACCCGAAAACAATGCTTCCGGTGACTTCATCAGCAGAGGCATGAAAAATAAAAAGTTTAAGCAATATTGATTTGATTTTAATGAAAAAACAATTTTGTTGTTTGAAAATCACCGGCATTGGAGGAACAGGCAGCACCTTGTCTGGACTTTTCACCGAGAGAGGAACATACCACAAGGAAGCCTTGTTGGTCAATCGCTTTTTTCCTGCAAACATCAAGCAGAATAGAACAATGGTCGTTGAATAAGAAAAGACAAGTACCTTTACATCACCACTGATGGTCCACATCAACCTACCGTCCAGAAGATTCTCGGCGGTGACTACAGCCTGCACCTCGAGCGAGTGCTGTGCAGTGTAGGTGACAGATGCACTGACATGTGCCACCTCCCCGATGAGCATTGGTGAGAGAAAATCTGTACGTTCCACTCGCACGAGTGCACTGACACAGTTCTCATGCTGCATTCGAAAGAGCAGATGGGGATTTCAGCTCCAGTATCAGTATTACACGGATTTCATGCAATTTGTCGTTCTTTTTTGAGCACATATTACGTTGATTGATATTGCGTTCGGACCAAAGCAGAATGGACCACGTATTAGAATAAATCCATTTACTCAGGACCAATTTATGTGCACTATTCATTAATGGGCCTGAGCTGGAGAAGCAATATTCCTCATTCAAATAAGAGAAAGAAAAACTGTGATTGATCCCTTCTCATCACTTGTGAAGCCTGAAAGGGGAAATGAAACAGTGATAGACTAGGAATTATCTTTATAAGGAAAGATAATCTCCTGATACAACAAATCAGGGAAAATGAAAATAAAACATGATGCCATCCCAAAGTTTTCCTTGCTGTGAAACATTGTTGGATCTTTAGTGTCAAGAACGTTGATGGATTAACATCTAAACAAGAAGACGACGTCGTGCAGAACACGATACTTGCAAAATCCATAAAACAAATTTGACCTCAAAAATAATTGGTGGTTGAATGCAATGACCAAATATGTAACTCCTCTTCAAATTTCAAGTCAATCGGATGAAAATGGAGGATTTCAGAAATTCCACCCGAGTTGTTGACCTTGGGACTACGTTGACCTTTTGACCTCAAAAACAATAGGCTTCTTCATTATGACAAACTCTACCATGTGGTGAAGTTTCATGAAGATCGGTTTAAAATTGTGGCTTGGGGCGACAAACAGACAAACAAACATACAGAGAGACAGACAGACAGAATTACAAAATCGACTGACCAATATACATTAAAAATCTTTGATTTTTGCAAGTAACAAGGAAATTCTGATACATATACAGGATGGTGAATAGTGCAAGAACGGTGTGATTAATTGGAAACACCAGAGGGTGAGAAAACCATTTATAGATTATCAAGAGCGAGGCAGAAGTAAAAGCAGGACATGGGAGGAGTGTGTGCAGTAAAATGTGATACTAGCCAGATCCCACATGAAGTTGAGGAAATCATGAGAAGGTGGAAAGAGTACTTTGAGAAATGAGTAAATGCGGAAAAGGAGGTAGAGGGCATGACTGAGGCACAGAAAACTGAGGGCAATGTGTGGAAGGTTGACGAGAAGGAGGAGAGGGAGGAGGAGAAGGAGGAGGAGGAGGAGGAGGTAAGAAAAGCACTTGACAAAATGAAAAGTGCGAAAGCCTCTGAAGTTGCGGTCGAATTAGTGAAGGCATTAGGGCTTGGGGGAGTAAAGTGCCTGGTTAGCAAGGTGTGGAGCAAGGAGAAGATAGTAGATGATTGGAGAAAGAGCATAAAAATAGGACCACGCATCCTGAAGATCACCTGCATCAGGAGCAACAGTCACTCAAACTCCCCCGCACACCTCCTTAGACCCTGATTTTCTTTAATGCCGTGAACAAACTTTGCCACGTCACGGTAAGGTCGTGGTCAAGTTTCATTAAAATTGTGTGTATTTTCGGAGAAGGGAGCAAATACATATTCTGGGGGGCTTCAAGGGGTATTGATGCGGTCAATACACCTTTGTTTGGCAGATATGAAGCTTGTGGGCAAGTTTCATCAAAATTGGGTGTTTGGTTCAAGCGGTAATGACTGAAGTGTTTACTCACTCACTGACTGACTGACTGACTGACTGACCTACGGACACTGCTCGAACACATAAGCTCACGCGACTAAAGTCCAAGTGAGCTAATAATACCTATTTTCAAACAAAAAGAGGTTATCATTGTGGAAAGTAAAGGAAAGAGGGATCAAATTGATGGAACATGCATGTACCAGAGAAGTTTGTTGTCGTTATGGTTGTTTGAAAAGTTAGAATTGGGTGTACCAGATAAGTTTATGAGACTGATACTGATAAAGCCAGCACTATGGTTAAGGACAGTAATTGGGCAATCAACATTTTAGAGTGGAAGTTTGTCTCCACCAGAGTTCTGCACCAAGCACCTTCCTTTTTGTGACAGTGCTGGATGTGCCGAGTGAAAACATCAGAGATGGAGAACTGTGGGAGCTCCTGTTTATCGATGACTTGGTCATTACAGCAGAGTCAAAGGAAGAGTAACAGAGAAGAGTGTTGGAATGGCAAGAGAGCCAAGAGAGGCAGGGATTATTTCAGATTAATGCGAGAAAGACAGAGCTGTTAGGGTGTGTCGTAAGACTGGAGCAGAGAGATTCAACATTGTAGACAGAAGAAGTGAATGGCTAAAACAAGTGGACAGATTCAAATACATTGGCTCACTACCAAAGGAAGGGGGAGGTTGTGAAGCAGGTCCGGGACAGAGTGAAAGCAGCGTAGATAGGGTGGAAGTAAGGTAGTGGTGTCTTCTGTGACAGGATAATGAAATAATTGAAGGTAATTATTGACATGGCAGAAATTAGGCCGGTTATAACGCATGTTGTAGAAACATGGGATAATAAAAATAAAAAAGGAAAGAGGAGTTGGAGACGACAGAGATGAAAATGCTTAAAGGTGGATTCTCACAGGGTCACCGAGATTAGATCTGTGACCTGCTACAGGTACCATGTAAACCTGTTCCCATGGTCGGGTTGTCGGCGACTAAACCGTCTCCCCACCAGGTTTTCTGGTGAGGAGGGTGTTTGGATATGGACACCAGCAGGATTAAAAAACAAAACCTGTCAAAGGGTGGAGGAGCTCCTTGTGAGCCAACGGCCATCCATACTAGTGCCCAACTGTGTCTGTGGACGTCCTCCTGCAGTTGGGTTACTTTTTTATTAGGAGGTTGGTGGCAGGATTTGCACTCCGGCCACCGTAAAACCCTTCATTCCGCAAAACACAAAAACGCAAAAAAATCTGAAAACCCACTCCGTGGGAGACCTCCTGTGCAGCTTCCCTTCGCAGGGCAGCTCACCGGGTGACGGGATTGGGGCAAAGCCTTCGGGACCCCCAATCTTTGATGATAGGAGGGAAACCACGGGGTAACATCCCTGGGTCAGATTGTGGAGAGTGTGTCGAGTGGTGCTGAGGTGTCGTCCACCAGACGGCGGTCTCCTTGGGTTAACCTGAGGCGGTCCCTTCGGGTGGGTGCCTGGAATTCCTATCCCAAGAGAGGATGATCACCTGTCTCTGTTATCATCTGAGCTCAAGCGTTTGGACATCGGGATTGCAGCTCTCTCTGAGGTTCGGAGACCGGATTGCGGCGAGATAATGGTGGGTGGTTACACCTACTATTGGTCTGGTCGCTCTGATGGTTACCATACCCAAGGAGTTGCTGTGCTGTGTCCAATAAGCTGACCCAATGATAATTGAGGTAACACCGGTCAACGAGCGTATTATGAGATTAAGGATTCGTCACTCCTTAGGTGTCATTTCCCTGGTCTCTGTTTATGCTCCGACTGAGGCGAGTGATCTCACCGTGAAGGATGCATTCTACGCCACGCTCAGTCTGTGGTTGATCAGTGCCCCAGACGAGATACACTTCTAGTCTTGGGGGATTTCAATGCATCGACTGGAACTGATCGGGATGGTTATGAGGTGTGTGTTGGTCCCCATGGTTCAGGAACTATGAACCAGAATAGCACTAAGTTCCTTGACTTTGCAAGAAGTCATGGATTAAGGTGGCTGGTTCATGGTTTCAGCGCCCACAAGCTCATCGCTGGACTGGTATTCCAACGCTGGCGGTGTGGCAAAGGAGATTGACTATGTCCTCAGTGACGGTCGTTGGAGGATGATCCAGAACTGCAGGGTCTACCGGAGTGCTCAGTTCCTCAATACTGACCACAGGCTTGTTGTAGCAACTCTAAAGCTGCACCTTAAAACCTGGAGAATGGTACCATCCCAGCCTGGGCTGGATGTTGGCAAGCTCAGGGATAAGAGAGTAGCTGAGGAGTTTGCGAACAGGCTGAGTGGACACTTGGGGGTCTGGGTGCTTTGCGGGGTCCTGAAGAGTTGTGGAGTGCCTTCAAGACCACCGTCCTTGATGTTGCCGGTGGATGTCTTGGAACTCACCGCAGGGCAAAGAAGAATTTTGTCTCTCAAGGGACACTGGATACCATTGACCAGAGTCGCAGGGCCAGGCTGAATGGCAGAGCTGAGCTGTTCAGGGAGCTGAGGCGTAAAACTGTACATGCACTGAGGGTGGACAAGGAGGCCTATGTGCGAGGAATCTGTGAGGGGTAGAGCATCACCTGTGGACAGGTGATTCTCGACCCGCTTACAGGGGAATTCGCGCATTGCGTTCATCCAAGCCATCCCTCGGAGCACTGCAGTTAGAGCAGAGAGTTGTAGGCTCTTGACAGAGGAGTCTGAAGTGAAGGCCGCTGGCCGGTTACTTTGAGCGGTTGTACCAGGCTGATCCCCCAGCTGTCGAGTTGGACGTCAAGGGTGTTACAACCCTGTTGCTGACCCTCCAATCAACTGTGGTCCACCTTCGCTTGTGGAAACACGGGCTGCGGTGAACCAGTTGAAACGGGGCAAAGCTCCAGGGATCTGTGGCATCCATGCTGAACTTCTCAAGGCTGGTGGAAATGCTGTACTCGTGTCGTTGCATGCAGTTTTGTGCTCTGCCTGGAACACAGGCATCATCCCAACTGATTGGAACAGGGGCCTTGTTGTTCCTCTCTGGAAAGGGAAGGGTGATCGCCAAGACTGCAACAACTACCGAGGGGTGACGCTGCTCTCAGTGCCGGCAAGGTCTTTGCACGGATAATTCTTGATAGGGTTCGCCACCATCTGCTTGAGCACCAGCGTCCAGAGCAGTCAGGCTTTACACCAAAGAGGTCAACGATTGACCGTATCCTTGCTCTTCGTGTCTCACCGAACGCAGACGAGAGTTTCGGCAGGGGCTGCTTGCAGCCTATGTTGATCTCTGTAAAGCGTTCGATTCAGTGAATCGGGATGTCCTCTGGAGGATTCTTGGTCTTCGTGGGGTGCCACCAAAACTGATCGATCTGATGTCTGAACTCTACTCTGGTACTGAGAGTGCTGTGAAGTGTGGTGGTACCATCTCTGACTTATTTCCAGTTGTTACTGGAGTTCGTCAGGGTGTGTACTGGCCCCACACTTTTCAGCACTTGTATGGACTGGATTTTAGGGAGGGTGTCGGAGAGATAAGCTGCAGTGCATCGTTTGGGAATGTCAAGATCTCGGACCTGATTTTGCAGATGATGCAGTCATTTTGCGGAGACTTTAGATATCCTTTTGGGGGCCCTCGAGGTGCTGAATGAGGAGTCGGAGCCGCTGGGATTACGGGTTTCTTGGGTCAAAACTAAGATCCAGGCTTTCGGTGACATCTTGGATGCTGCTGTCCTGTCTGTGTCTGTTTGTGGTGAGGATGTTGAGGTCGTGGAGAGATTCACTTACCTTGGCAGTGATATTCACGTCTCTGCTGGCTGTGAGTCAGAGGTCAATAGACGTCTGGGTCGGGCCTGGGGAGTCATGGATTCACTGGATCATGGGTGTGGCGCTGCGGTACCTGTGCGGGGAGGACGAAAGTCCGAGTCTTCAGGTCCTTGGTACTTCCAGTCTTGCTCTATGGATGCGAGACTTGGACTCTGACCAAGGATCTGAGACGGAGACTTAATTCCTTTGGTACCAGGTCTCTTCGGAGAATCCTTGGCTATCGCTGGTCGGATTTTGTGTCCAACGAGCGGTTGCTGAGAGAGACCGGATGAGATTTGTTACCTGCATAGTCCGTGAGCGTCAGTTGCGGCTGTATGGACATGTGGCTCGTTTTCCTGACCTGATCCTGCTCACCAGATTCTCTCAGCGAGGGAGTCTCATGAGTGGAGGAGGCCAGTGGGCCGACCACGTGCCTCGTGGTTGCAGCAGGTTGACCATCATCTCAAGGAGATGGGATGGGCCTGGCATCTGCCGGGGGATGGCCAGACGGAGGCCCCTGGAGTACCGCGCGAAAGTGGACGCAGCGACGCGCTGTTCTGGCACATGCTCCCATACCTGACCTGACCTGACCGAGAGAGCGGTTGATGAATTGGGCGGGAGTTGTATCGATTACAGAAAAGATTGGAAAGGTTAAGTTGCGGTGGTTTGGACAAAGGAAGAAGAGGTGGATGCGTAAAACGTTATGAGAGCAGTTTGTCAGGCATTATGAGTGGAAAGGATGAGAACCAATCAAGAAAACATGGAATAAGATCATTAGAGAGAAAAAGATGAAAAGGACAACAGAGATCACCGTAGATGGACATCGTGGAAAGAGATATGAACAGCAAGGGATTGAGAGAAGATGACACAGAAGACAGAGGAGAATGGAGAAAGCAGATCCAAGTTGGCGACCCTTAAATGCTGGGATTAAGGGTGAAGAAAGAAGAACAAAGGAATAAGAGATATGCACATTGAAGCTTCATGATGCAGATATTCAACCAGAGTTGTTGTGAGAACATGTTGTGAGAACATATTCTGGCTTCAAAGAGAACATCGATACAGCTTCAAATTACACCCTCTTAACTTCAGCAACGGTTGAACTTTTGGCAGGCACGTCATCCAAACGCTGACGCTCGGGACACGCAAGCCAAACTCCGAGAACCCCCAGTAAACTTACCAAGTTTGGTTAAGATCGGCCAAAAAACTGCAGGAGGATTCAGTGAACAAACAAGCACATAGGCCTTTCACCTAGCCAAAAATCATTCCAAGCATAATTATAATCGACAAATCATGTAATCTCGATGGACAGGCGTTCAAACACGGATGCCCCAAACACTGACAAGGCTCTCCCGGTGCCTCCCATCATGGAAATCTCACGCCTGGCTGGCTGTTGCAATGTCTTGTACTTGCAATGACGCCGGCCTCTTCAATCATCCGCAGTGCTGTACCCCCGTGAACGCGGCCCGCCACATTGGCGTCGTCGGGACGCATTATCCTACAGGGATCATTCAAAGTAAATGCAGAGTGAGCACGGGATGCAACACGCAGTTTCAACCCAGTTGGTTGCAGGAAACAAATCACCTCCTTCACCTTCTGTGGCAGAGGTGATTTAAGTAAAAGTTTTCTCATTTATGAATGCACATAATCAGCAGTGTCAGATCCATAGATGTAGCGAAACCTGCCACAATTTAATTGACATTTTCAAAATGGTGAAAGAAATCATGATTTTAATCAGAAAGCCCATATAGTGTTTGTTTTGATCCAGATGGAAGAGACAAACAAATCAATAAACAACCTTTAGGAGATCGTGGGTGTGATGGCTTCGTGGTGAGGACACTGGACAAGCATTGTAAATGTAAATACAGAGACTGCCACACCTGTCTGTTTGTGTCCACGTTTATATATTTTCGCTTTCATTTTTTTTTCCTCCGCAACCACTTGACCGATCAACGCGAAACTTTAAAAACGTAGGAGGGACTTCCCATGGAAAATATTTTATTGAGAACTCTGATGTCATTGGTCACATGGTCTGGCAGCCATGTTGGATTGAAAATAAAAACGTTAAAAAAACAAAAAAATCTTCTCCAGAACTGGTTAACAGATCCATGCGAAGCTTCATACATATGAGCAACTAGCCATGAGGAATATAGTTTCAAAAATTTAAACATCATAGGTCACATGATCTGGCGAGGCGAGATTGTGTGTTCGACGAATGCTACTTGTTTGTTCAAGATTTATACCTTACGGATATTTTGAAAACCAACTTTAGCACCTTGCTGATGACACGACCCTGTGTGGGATGATCGATTGCACTTATGAAAGGCCAGACTCCAATGTCCCTTTCATCCGAAATGGGCAAGATAAGCTTCTGGTCAGCTATGGGCAACAAGGATCGACAATTAAACTCTCCGATCCACTGATTTGGACAGCGAATGGAAGACGTCGCCAAGTCACAGGAGCTGGAACTCTTTTGGCTTAATATCTGCCATGACTTATAATGGGAGTACCATGTTGCCAAGTCACCATTAAAGGCTAGTCAGCATGTGGGTATTCTAAGTAAACCTAAAGCATTCTCGAGTCGCACTGAATGAATTAATCACAGTGTGCACGACTTTCACACAGAGTTCCAAGGAGTATGGCTCCCTACTCTGGGCTGGTGTTCCCTGCTCCTTCCCACCTGGCTCCTCTTGAGGTGATCAAAATCAAGACTTTCCACACAATTACAATCTCAAGATAGAAGGGGCGTTCCCATGGACTGTCACTCTTTCACCAGCAACAACTGGGCTCTCTATTTTATAGTAGGCTTATATCTGGACTTGCTCTCCTACCCATCCTTATGCCAAGCAACCCAGGTCACACATATTCCCTCAAAGCCTTCACCTGTTCATCCTCAAAAGTCCAAGCTGGTTGACCACCTGCAATCATCAGTCCCCTTATTCTCCCAATTGTGGAATCATATCGTAATTGTTTCGTATGTCTCACTTAAGTCTTCCAAATGCACTGCTCTGCTGCTGTCCTCGGACCCCGCTCTGCTGCCGGCTCTCATGCCCCGCTAAGCCGCCGGTCTTCAAATTGCGCTTCACCGCCGGTCCAAAAGTCCTGATTTAATCCAATGACAGAAGAGAAAGTTTGGCCAATTTCTTTGGTGATTTGTGAAACTTTGAAGTTGGTTTGTGGAGGAATATGCTTCTCTCGGCCATTAAACTACTTTGTGAAATGTATGGAGATGATCAAGTTGAAGTGATGTCTTACTACTCCCAGGACTAGTGACATCTTATTACTCTTGCTACTCTTCGGAATGAATGGGGTCTTGTATGCTTGTATTCAAATTGTAAGGTTAATAAGTTCATTCAGGTCTCTTCAGTCTGCGACGGTTTTTCCCGTTGCCCAAGTTGGATACTTCAAAGCGTCTTCTTCCAGCTTTTTCGAAACTTGAATTAACCTGGTTTATAGTTGTGCTCATGACTACTTCTCTTTGGGAAATATTATGTTCTTGGGGTGGGGGGGGGGGGGGTTGGAGCAGGGGGAGGTGCAGGTCAGTTATTAGAATCAAGGCATGCTGGTTGTTTTAGGATTAAATACACCCACTCCTGAGGGGAGCGAAAGAAAAGGTCATGTTATTATCCTCTCTGGTGTATATAGATTACAGTAGATCATTCTCATCATGGTATGGTGTTTCACTCTCATCTCTTGTTGTGAATATGGATGTCATCATGTTTGTTCATGTGCTATTGGGAAGTGCGTCATAACTTTAGCGGCTAAAGATGAACATTAATGTCTCCCACGTAAACCAGGCAGGATCCGGGTGAGAGAAACTTCGGTGCTTCACTGTTGCACATGGCATGCCTTTCCATCCCCATTCCCTCACACCCTTGGAAAAGAAAAACTCTGACCCTCCTCAACATGCCTGTCCCTAATCAGCAACAAGCAAGGCGATGCACCATTGGACATGCCACTTGACAGGTCAGGGCACTGATTTTAGTGAGGGTCGGTGTAGTCTGATTGGGTAATGATACTGCACTATACGTGGGGCAGCAGCCAGGAGGTGCAGCATCACACCTTGGGGTTCAGAGGGGTGGGGGGGGGGGTGGGAAGGGGGATGACATGACGGGGGATGGTGTTTGTTTTGAGAAGTATTACTTGTTCTTGAGTGGTTGAGCTCTTGATGTCTGGTGGCGTTTTCAAACTCGATTGGGTCTGCTGTTGGGATGGTCTGCCCTCACGAGCTGCTGTAACTTGACATCCAACCTCTGTCATCCGGTCTTATATGCCTTCAATTATCCTGCCCGGTTCAAAATGAAATTATCCTGCCTCACCCTGCCTGCGAAACACCAGGATCACAGTTCAACACTGGGCCGAGATTAAAACCCAGGCTAGATGGCTCAGAGGAAAGTGCGCGTACCTCTAGTCTAGACCATCCTGTCAGCCCTGCTTTTCTTCAAAACGTCAGGAAGCCTCATCTTGTTTGAATTTCTCGATATTGTGAAAATTGAAGCTTGCAAATGATTCAGCATAATAGCAAAGTTTGTCATTGTCATCCAGTTGTTTGTGCTGTTGTCGGAGAAGATCCCAGCAATGTGACAGAAAATGCACGTATTCTCAGAAATCTCAGACCTTCCGTCTCCTGGTTGCTAATCGGGGTTATAAGCGGGTCTATGGACCCCTTGATGCTGTTGCTTCATCAATCATTGGTACTGCCACACCTCTCCCTCCCACCCTGCCACGTTGTATTCAACATCTTCCGACATATCCATGGTAACACATACGATGATAACAGTTTGGCAGAAAGGTTACTCCCCTCCGAAAATAATTAATGAACTGTTTTATTTTTCCACCGACAATCCAATTGTGACATTACAATGTTGTCCTGCAATTACCTCTATTTCCAGGAGCTTGGAATCCAAATGGTTCATGGTTACCTTTAACCGGATTCAAAGTAACAACCTCAAGGATATCAGCCAAATGTCCTCAACACAAGGCCACCACTGTACCCAATTAGAAACAATCATAATTGGATTTAATGCAGCACTTTTTGCCTCTGGATACAAAAGAAAGCAAGAGAAGGAGAACAAGATGGAAAGGAAATGGGATTGGGGGAGCG
>CM068955.1:2857996-2872961 GCA_035128595.1 Eptatretus atami
CTCCATTCAGGCTCTTAAGGGCAGCAGAAAGTTCCTCGAGTGTGAGTGGTGATTCTAAATCCATCTTTTGGCTGGGGGATAAAACACTGATACCATCCGCCAATTGAGAAACCAGTTCTAAATCAACATCTTTTGCCTGGTAAAGTTTAGAGAAGAAAAGTTTTGCGTTGTTCTTAATTTCTACCGGGTTAGTAGTGACCGAGTTATCACGACGTTTTAAAGCAGTGATTAGGGAATGAGGCGATTTGGATTCAAAGTCAAAAAAAAACCGGGTTGGGTGTTATCTAAGAGATGAAGGTGTTGAAAGCGTAATCTCGTTAACGCTCCTTGGGTATGGTTGGTGATTATACTATTGAGAAGAGACCTTTTCTCATGCAGTCTTGGTTTTTGTTGGGGGCAGGGTGGGTTTTTAGTTGCTTTGAATCTGTAGAATTTCTTTCTCCAGTTCCGCTTTTATTCTGCGTTCTACTTGTGTATTTAAAGAGCAGAAATGTTGACAGAAATTTCGAATTTGGACCTTTGTGTTGTCCAACATAACCGCTGGTCTTTAAATTGGGGCTTAGCACCTACTAAATTGGACCATACACTTTGAAAGGCACTATTAAAAGAGGAGTTGTCTAATTTGGAGATGTTAAGTTTCCAAAAAGAGTGGCGATTTGGAGACGACCCTATTGGTAGCACATGGTGATTAGGTGATGGTCCGAGAAACCAGATGGAGAAATTCTCGTGGTAGGTGAGAGGTTAATAAGGGGTGAGTTTATGTAAAATCTATCCAGCCGGGCGAGGGCCACCTGATTGTTGGCAACTTTACTCCAGGTAAATTGATGGGTGTTTGGATTTTGTATCCGCATATGTCTTGAAGACTAAAATCCCTTATTATGTCAGACAGCAGTCTGGCTGATCCGGGGTGAGGTTCTGCACCATTCCGATCACGTGCGGGCTGAAGGGTGCAATTGAAGTCACCTCCCATTACGATACACTTTTGCAAATCGAATTGCCTCATGTAGAGTCGTAACCTTTTGAAGAAACTTCGGTGGTCTGTGCTCTTTGAAGGAGCATAGACATTTATTAAAGTAAATTCAATTAAGAGGAGAAGAAGCTGACAGATGCTCTTTTTTTTTTCCTTTTTTTGTATATCTTGTCGAGGCTCATATGAGAGCGAACACAAAACACACAGCAAGGAGGGCATGAGACAAGAGGGGCAGGAGTGGGAAGGACAAAACAGTGGGAACAGAGACATTAGGAGATCTGTGGGAGGGAGAGGGATGGGGCGGGGAACACGGGGAATACAAGATGGACATTACAGGAACTTTCAGGAAGGAAAGCAGGGAATTTGAAGGAGGTGGGCTTGGGGTGGATTAACGGGGGTAGAAAAGATCGAGGATTTGGATGGGGGATGATAAGAGGTGGTGGTGAAAGGCTGTTTTGAAGGCCTGGAGGGAAGAATGGGATTGAATAGAGTGAGGGAGTTTATTCCAAACGTGGGGAAAAAGAGGAATGAAAGAGTGAAGGTGAGCAGCGATTCGTGATTTTGGGAGTTTTACCAGAAGGGGGTGTTGGTGGACCTTGAGCGCCCTGCGGAAATATGGTGGGGACAAATCACAGACAGAGCAGAAGGGGGGGGGGGGCGAGACTGGAAAGGAGACGGTAGAAGATAGAAAGACAACCGACCTGCCTTGGTGAGAGAGTGAGAGGTCCAAAGACAGCCTCATTGCGGGAGATGCCAATGATCCGAAATGCCTTGGTTCCTACAGCGTGAAGCCGAGAAAGGTGGGAAGCGGGAGCACCAGCCCAGAGGGGAGAGCAGTACTCCATCAGACTGTGGACAAAAGCTTTGTATGTGGTCAGGAGCTCAGGTGGGCCGAGGAAGGACTTTGCACGACGGAGGATTCCCAGTCGGCGACTGACTTTGGAGGCGAGGTTGGAAATGTGGCTTTCCCAGGAAAGATCATGGCAGATATTGAGACCCAAAAGCTTGAGAGAAAGGACTTCTTCCAGAGGATTGTTGATAAAGTGGATGGGGGGGGGGGGGTGGGGGTTCCAAACGGTCCTTTCGGAGAGACATTGTGAGAGTGTGAGATTTGTCCGGATTGAAAGACATGTTCCACGTGTTGGACCAGTTTGTGATTTTGGACCAGGACCATGCCTATCTGAGGGATGACAGATGGTACGGCAGATGGTGGAGTCATCAGTGAAGAACCACCGCAAAGAACCATCAGCAAAGAACTCTTTCCACTGAACACCAAATGGGCCTTTTACAAAATCAGCAAGAATAAAATGAACACAAAAGTCACGTGAAGTCCCTTTCTCGATCGAGTTAAAAGGTACAGATTTTCCGTTACAGTTCAAAAGCAACACAGGGAAAGCATATTGTTTGAGCAAACCACCAGATTAAAAAAGGCTCCTGAATTCTATTCCCAGATTATTTAATACACTTAAGATTGTAAAAAAAACAACAAATCTGCCTAATAAACCGAATGGACCTGAAACCAGAAAGGGCAGAAAGTTCACAACCAGACTTCCATCTTTCTCCTTGAAAGTGCAACAAATTATGGACTGAAAGAAAATCTGACCCCACAAAGTGCTGGAGAAAGGTCCTGGAAGAAGGAATGGCTGGAAAAATGGGGTTGTAGAAAATTGGTTCGTTTTGAAACATTGAGGCGGTAAAGGAACTGGTCTCACGACGCAGTGACAAAGCTTGCCAAGCATTATTGCCACTATGCAAGTCCAGAGGAAGCGATGACACATAAATCTTCAGGAGGTCGAGCAATTACAACTCACGACCATATGCCAGCCGACCTGCTTGCTTCAGCAAACACAGGGATAAACTCTCCCAAGGCATGTGGCTGCAAAGAAGCTTCTTCACGAAAATAAGACAGAATGTCATGAGCCTACTGGAGACATCAGCAAGCCTCTGACCCCCCCTCATTAGAAGGAAAGCTGAGGATGCCCGGTCGAAGCCAGTATTTACCACCCCAACCCAAAATCAATCAAATGTTTCTGGGTGTTTTTGATGAGCTACTCTCGTGGCTGTAGCACCAAAAACCTGTGCCACAGGATGGAAGTGATCAAATTATGAACCACCAATGCTCCACCATGATAAGATAGCTTACAAAGCAGCCCTCTCCATTTTCGAAGTTTGGAAAACACTTTGTTGACGAATCCATCCCAGTTTTTTTTGGATACATCAGGAATCGCCAAGATGTACGCCCAAATGGTACAATCCATCATTGTTCCAGGACAAATTTCCAGGGAGCGACGGGAAAGAAAAACCTGATGGTAGTCCAAAAAAAGTGCCATAACTCTTTGACCAGTTCACCTTCGCTGATCAATCAACACTAACATTTTCAAGAGCTTTAAGTAACTCGGATACATCATCTTGGGACTGAATTGCAGTTCAGATGTCATCTGCGTATGATATATAACATTTATAGGGGGTATGTTAGGAGAAGCAAGCCTGGTGTTGGCTTAGTGGTTGGGGTGGTGGCTTGGGATCCTTGGGTCCTGAGTTCAAGCTCCGTTGGCCGCTGTATTAATACACCAGGAGGTTGACTCAGCCTGTCATCCTTCCGAGGTCGGCAAAATGAGTACCAGTGTACTGGTAAGGGGGACACTGCATCAGCGGCATAGCCGCGTCCCAACCAATGATGCAACCAGTAGCCACAGGCTGCACTCGATAGAAAGAGAAAGAGATTAGGAGAAGCAGAGAAACCCGACAGTTTATCACGCAACTGAACTAAAAGGGGCTCAATGGCAAGAACATAAAGAAGACCAGACAAGGAACATCCCTGCCTTATACCCCTCGATACAGAAAAAGGAGAAATCAACTCATTGTTTATTGTAACCAAGCAATAATGATTGTGTTAGAACAACTGAATATACGACATAAAGGTGGTGCCAAAACCAAAAACCCTTCAAAACCGCAAATAAATATTTATGATGTATACCATCAGACATGTTCTTGATCAATAAAGAATAGACCTGCACTTTGACGCAAAATGGCACACACATCAGAAACATCACGAACAGCACCGATGTTATCATATATTGATCGTCCAGGCACGCAACAAGTTTGATCAATGTGGACTATCGAGTTAACAACCGATGTTAAGCGAGAGGCAAGAACTTTGGAGAATATTTTGTAGTCGGTGGATAGCAGAGAGACTGGACACCAATTACGAAGTTGCTGCGCGTCTCCTTTCTTCGGCAGCAAGGAGACAACCGCTCGTCTACAACTTTGGGGGAGCTCCCCAACTTGAAAATTTTCCTGGAGCACTTCCAGAAGCTCAGATCCAATAATGTCCCAAAACGTTTCGTAAAATTCACGAAGGATGCCGTCCAGTCCTGGAGCTTTCCCAGACGCCATGCTGAAAAGTGTGCAAGCCTCGATTGCTCCAGAGTGATAATGCTCTCCAATGAGATCCGCTGCGACTCAGCCAACTTCGGCAAAGACTCAACAAAGGCATTTGCAACATCCAAATCACCTTTTGTAGCAAATAAAAGAGAGGAAAAAAAAATAATTTACTAACTTCCTAATCATCTTCGGTTAACTTACAATCCCACCATCAGGTGATTGCAAAGATAGCATTTGCTGTCGTGCTTTAGTTTTATTCTCCAAGGAGAAGAAGTATTTAGAAGGAGAGTCAAGAAAATACAAGTTTTTTATTCTCAGCCACACAAAAGCCCCTTTTGCATGTCCCTCTACAAGGTGACAAAGCAGCTCTTTCTTGCTTGTGAAGTCTTTGTGCTCTCTTGTGTTACCAATCAATATAGTAGGCTTTGATTGCAGTTCCAGAATCTCCTTTTCAAGCTGTGAGATCTTAAAAAAAATTGTCCTTTGAGTAATACACATTGTAGTGTTGGCAAAAAATTTTGATGTGGGTTTTTGCAACGTCCCACCATTGCCTCCTACTCTGAAAAGTGTTTTTTTCTGGCCAGAAGAGAACACCAGAAGGCTCTGAATGCATTACAAAAATGCACCTCTTCGAACAAACCAACATTTCGGGCCCAATCTGCACTCGTACAGGGAAGTACAGGGAAAAAAAAAATCAATTTTAGAGATACCAGATGATCTGAAAAACCAGAGGGCGAAATCACCGTTGACAAAATGAAATCCCAGAAATCATTGTTAACGGTAAAATTTATCGAAACATGCAAAGGATACCCTGTTATTAGAGGCTTGACACCATGAAAATTGCTTAACCTGAGGGTGCTGCAACCTCCATCCATCAATCAGGTGATATTTTACGAGAACAGCCGCCAAATGTTTTGCACTCTCAAGGTGAGGTTCAACAGCATGACGGTCCAGAGATGGCTCTGAGGTGCAATTAAAATCACCGGCGAAGGCAGACAAGACCACCAAAATCAATTTGGGCTAAACAATTATCAAGAAGGGAAAAGTAATCTTTTCCTCGAGAAGGATCAGAGAATGTGACCTTATGACCTCCGTACGGAAAAACATCAAAAACCAAATGACCTTTCATAACTTCATGGAATGCTATTTGGTCAGATGAGATTCCTGATCTAAGCCTGAAAGCAACTCCTGCTCTAGGACAATCAAACGACCTGATAAACCAAGAACGTTTGATTGTATTCTGCCATTCCGCTAAACGGGTTCTACATGATACGAGAAAGCAGTGACGTGGAATTTGTGCAAATGCAGAAAAAAGTCAATAAGCTTGATCTTTTCCTGATAAGTATGATGGGGGAATTAATTATTTCAGGAGGAGAGGGGGCGTCCAAGTCCTCGCAATCCTGCAAATCGCCAGTTGATCCTCTGTCTCATTAGAATCCGATATCGAATAAGTGTCGTCCGAATCGCACGACTCGTGCTCGATAACGACGTCTTTCACCTTTACAGGTGCAGGAGGACACTGGTTTCAGCTTAACGAAGACCAAATCCTCAGGTAACGGATCAATCTCTGTTTTTTGGGGGGGGGATCTACTCAGAGGTTTCTAATGTACCCGGCACATCTATTGCTTGAACGTCGTGTCTAAGTTCATCATTTATTGATGTACCATCCATACAAGATTCATCTCGATTTGGCGTATCAGCTAATGAAGCCTGTTGATGCTCCATAGCCTACTCGTTGACAGACACTAGGAGGACAGGATTCACACATAACACCGAAGATGTTCAGGTTCGCCTCACTCCTACCGAGTTCAACCCTTTTCACAGCAACTGCTTCAGCATATGAAACGGGCTCGACTGTACTTGAAACTTGGTGCAGTCGTTTTCCTCGTGCAACCACACAAGGCTCATTCATGTCCTCAGTTTGATTTTCAGAACTTTCACCCGGCTATGAAGGAGCTTCATTGCTTGGCACAGGTTCCTTTTCATTGCCAGATTCCCTCAATGGCTCTTCGGGCACACGACTGGGACATTCGTTTTGAACTTGTCCGTGCTGACCGCACTTAAACACACACCAAGGTCTGCGATGTAACAAATGCCCGGTATGTAGAGTTGTTTTGTTTAATTTTCAACATGACTTCTAACCGTCGAATGTTCGGCTTTACAATAATAAAACAATTGACGCCGAAAGCACACGACATGCTTCACCTGCTGATCCTTGGATCGGACAGGAACGAAGGTTATTTTGGACACGACATTACCATGCTGTTCCAAATCAGCCTTGAGCTTCTCATTTTTAATGGAAGGAGGAACATTTGAGATTATTACCTTAACCGATGGTACATCCAACAGGGAAACAAACACGAAGATATCTGGCTCGATACTCAGACCGGTCTCAACAACTTGTGTCACCATTTCCTCTGAAGAGACGAAAATGACGACGCATTGATTCATCCTCGATGCAGCAATCACATTCTGCATACCGACCGATAGACTTTCCGACACACAAAATGATTTGTTCCACCGAGGTTTCGGGAGGCGTTGTGCACGACAAACCCTTTTTCTGAGTCACAGATTCCAAACCAGGAATCGTTTTGACATTCGCCGTGACACCGGGCACGAAAAAAACACACGATACGTCGGAGCATCAAGCACCGTGGAACAGAGTGCGCTCTCTCACTCTCAAACTCGAGGAAAATAAAACGAGGAAATAGCAAGGGATAAAGAACACAAAGAGAGAGAAAAAAAAAGGGCGGAGGGTAGTACCACTACATGCAGTGTACCACGAGAACTGCTCCGCAGCAACGCTTTGTGATTACATGTATGCGACAGCAGATTGGTGGAGAGAGGGGGAGAGGGGGAGAAAGAGGGGAGAGGGAGGGGGAGGAGAGGGAGAGGGGAGAGGGGGGAGAGGGGGGAGAGGGGGGAAGAGGGGGGAGAGAGAGGGGGAAGAGAGGGGGAGAGGGAGAGAGAGGGGGAGAGGGGGAGAGGGGGGAGAAAGAGGGGGAGAGAGAGGGGGAGAGAGAGGGGGGAGAGAGAGAGAGGAAGGGAGAGAGGGAAAGAGAAAGGGAGGGGGAGAGAGAAAGGGAGGAGGTGGGAGAGGGAGAGAGAGGGAGAAAGAGGGAGAGAGAGAGAGAGAAGGAGAGGGAGGAGGGAGGGAGAGGAGGGAGAGGGAGGAGAGAGAGAGGTGGGAGAGAGAGATAGAGAGAGAGAGAGAGGAGAGAGAGAGGAGAGAGAGAGAGGAGAGAGGGGAGAAAGAGGGGTGGAGAGGGGGGAAAGAGAGAGAGAAGGGGCAGAGAGAGAGAGAGAGAGAGAGGGGGGGGAGAGAGAGAGAGAGAGAGAGAGAGAGAGGGAGGGGGGGAGAGAGAGAGAGGGAGGGGAGAGAGAGGGAAAGGGGTGGGAGGAGAGAGAGAAAGGGGGGTGGAGAGAGATGGGGAGAGATAGACAGAGGGAGAGAGAGGAGAGGGCTAAGAGAGAGGAAGAGGGAGGTGGGAGGAGGTGGTGGGGGGGGGAGAGAGAAAGATGATGAGAGAGAGAGGGGAGAGAGAGAGAGATGGGAGAGAGAGGGGTGGGGGAGAAGAGATGGAGAGGGAGTGAGTGTGGGGGGGAGAGAGAGAAAAGAGGATGAGAGAGAGAGAGCGGGGAGGGAGAGAGAGATGGGGAGAGAGAGGGGGGAGAGAGAGAGGGGAGAGAGAGAGAGAGAGGGGGGAGAGAGAGAGAGAGAGGAGAGGGGGCTAAGAGAGAGGAAGAAGAGGGGGAGAGGGAGTGAGTGGGGGGGGAGAGAAAAGTGGATGGGGAGAGAGAGAGAGAGATGGGGAGAGAGAGAGGGGGGAGAGAGATGGAGAGGAGTGAGTGGGGGGGGAGACAGAAAAGATGAGAGAGAGAGGGGGAGGGAGAGAGGGGAGAGAGAGAGAGAGAGAGAGAGAGAGAGAGAGAGGAAGAGAGGAGGAGAGAGAGAGAGAGAGAGAGAGGAGGCTAAGAAGAGGAAGAGAGAGGGGAGAGGGAGTGAGAGCGATAGAGGATGGTGAAGAGAGTGGGAGGAGAGAGAGTGATAGAGGATGGTGAAAGAAGGTGGAGAGGGGGAGAGAGGGAGAGAGGGAGAAGGAGGGGAGAAGGAAGAGAGAGAGAGAGAGAGAGAGAAGAAGAAGGAGAAGAAGAGGTTGAAGATGAAGATGAAGATGAAAAAGAAGAGAGAGAAGGAACGGATGGAGGTGGGGTAAAACACCAACAGCATGGTTGAAGGAAGAATAGAGGGAGAGTTGGACAAATAAGGAATGATGGGAGGAATGAGGTGTAGGGAAGACTTGAAGGCTTTTTGAAGAGTTTGAACTTCCACTTAAAGTTTGTTGACAATGCTTTGTTGCCCTCATAAAGTTTTCCTGAAGAGTAATTTATTTCATGAAGTTCGGTTTGTCCTTCATTGGTTTCCCTTGGGTAGGGGTAAATGTTCAATATGTTTTTGTTGAGAGATCAAATTAATTCCCCACAAGAAGCTTGTTCACTGTTCTCCAAATTTTATTCCCTGATCAATGGTCTTCTGCTTTTTTTTCTTCACTGTTACTTTCACTGTCATCATTATTTTCTTCCTTGGGGTTAATAACCACGTGAACAATCTCTTCATCCATCACCTGACAGAACACAGGTGCCTCATTGTCACAATTTATCCACTCCACAACATCATCTTCATGCAAGTCCTTGGCCAGTTTAGCATTCATATCCTTTGTATAACTCATCAATTTTGCTGCATCAACCTTCTCACTTCAAAGTTTAAAACCTTCAAAGTCTTCAGAGGGCATCCCGATTCACTGAATTGAACTCTTTGCAGAGATCACCATCGGCTGCAAACAGCCCCTGCCAAAACTCTCGTCTTCGTTCGGTGAGGACCCGAAGGGCAAGGATACGGTCAATCGCTGACCTCTTTGGTGTAAAGCCTGACTGCTCCAGCCGCTGGTGCCCAAGCAGATGTTTGTGAACCCTATCAATAATTATCCGAGCAAAGACCTTGCCCGGTACTGAGAGCAGCGTCACCCCTCGGTAGTTGTTGCAGTCTTGGTGATCACCCTTTCCTTTCCAGAGAAGGACAACAAGGCCCCTCTTCCAGTCAGTTGGGATGATGCCTGTGCTACAGGCAGATCATAGAACTGCATGCAATGACATGAGTACAACACTGCCACCAGCCTTGAGAAGTTCAGTGTGCATGCCACAGATCCCAGGAGCTTCACCCCATTTCACACTGTTCACCGCAGCCTGTGTTTCCACAAATGCAGTTGGATCACAGTTTATTAAAGGGTCAGCAATGGGGACAGGAACACCCCTGACATCCAACTCAACAGCTGGTGGATCAGCCTGGTACAGCCGCTCAAAGTAACCGGCCCAGCAGGCCTTCACCTCGGACTCCTCTGTCAAGAGCCTACCACCCTCCGCTCGAACTGCAGTTCACCGAGGGATCAGCTTGGAGGAAGCAATGCGTGAATTCTCATGTAAGCAGGATGAGAATCACCTGTCCACAGGTGATGCTCTTACCCCCTCACAGATTCCTCGCACATCGGCCTCCTTGTCCACCCTTAGAGCATGTACAATTTTATACCTCAGCAACAGCTCAGCTCTGCCATGAAGCCTGGCCCTGCGACCTTGGTCAGTGTTATCCAGTGTCCCTTGAGAGACAAAATTCTTATTCGCCCTTTGTTGACTTCCAAGGGTTTTACGGTGGCCAGAGTGCAAATCCTGCCACCAACCTCCTAAAAAAGGTAATCCAACTGCAGGACGAGTAACCCAAAAAGTAACCCAAGAGTAACTGCAGGAGGAGTAGCCCCAAAAAGTAACCAAACTGCAGGAGTAAAAAAAAGGTAACCCATTCCTGTTTTAGCTTGAGATTGTTGTGGAATATCTTTACCTCCGCCACCGACTTGGTGGATGGCGGTTATGTCGTCACTCCTGTTTGTCTGTCTGGTTGCCTTTGAGCAGGATATCTCAAAAGGTTATGGACGGGTTATGACAAAACTTGGTGCATGAGTTGGTTTGGCGACAAGAATAAGCTGATTAGATTTTGGTTCAGGTCCAAATGCAGACCCAACCTAATCAGCGAGATACAAAATGTAAACTGTTCAGCCTGGCGGAGGTATGTGCTTGACTGATTGCCGTTCTAGTTAGTGTACATTTCATGGATCATTTTCTCTTCTCCCATTTTTAGGCTTCCACTGTACTTGTACACATCTCTGTCGTGGCTCAGGTGAATTTACACTGAGATGTAAACGTCCTGCTCCATCTCCATTACCCCTTTGGAACTGCAACTCCTTGTGTAACTCGTATCTTTCTTCTCTCTGGATCTTAATCAGGTCTGGTGCTATGTATCTTTCCTTCCATTTCTCTGTGAATTTGAACGCTTTGGCAGATATAATTTCTTTTTTTGTGCAATTCTTCCTCTAATTGTATGAGCAGTACTCAAGGTTTCAGCCCACCTAGTCTTTCCACTTTGCCCATATTCACAACTACTACTCCCACTCCATGTTGGATCATGTCTTTCACCGAGTTGATATCCTACCTTGGCCGATCTTGGAATGTGGCAGCTTCAGATTATGGGATATTATAAATGAAAATATTTTCTTCGGTCATTCCCTGTCGCCAAGTTCTTCCATAGTCACGATATTTATTGCATTATGAATGGGCCCACGGTCCAATGGCTCATTTTCCTGACGCTGATCCTGCTCACCAAATTCTTTCAGCAAGGGAACCTCATGGGTGGAGGAGGCCAACAGGCCGACCATGTGCCTCATGGTTGCAGCAGGTTGATCGGCATCTCAAGGAAATGGGGATTTGCCAGGTATCTGCCTGGGGGATGACCGGACAGAAGCCCCTGGAGTACCGGCGGAAAGTGGATGCAGTGGTGCGCTGCGCCGGCGCATGGTCCCATACCTGACCTGAGATGTGTAGACTGACAGAGATATGTTGAACTATCCCCATGTGGAACTGATTTAGTTGATAAGCAACTGGAGAAAGAGAAGGTGAAAGCAGAAAAAGTTCCACCAGACCCCAACATCCAAACACCTGTGTCGAGGAACTCCACCAGTGCGAAACGATATTTACCCCAATATCAGCACCTGGCTGAAGCCAATTGTGTGTATGACACCTGCGACCATGTATGAATGCAAAATGAGTGCAAGTGCACTCAGGCAAATGAAAAACTTTTATGAGGGTTCACATGAGAAAAAAAAAATGAGTGCATTACCACTCATTCACATACATAATGGCAAGGTGACAACCTCGATGAAGCCGTGGAAAAGCTTTCAAAACCTCACCCCCAGGTCATTGGAATCGAGAACTGCATTGCCGTGGACGAGTGGAAATGTTAGTGTATTTTTGGAAAACCTTGAGGCCAATCATTTGCTCACTGTCACCTGGCAAAGCAAACATTAATTTCCTCCGAAAGTACTTGTTCTGTGATTGTTTTTTCTTCTATTTCCCTCAATTGTACAGATAACGTTCAGTTTCTGTTCACCGGGGTAAAGTACCAGTGCACCTTTGAAGACTCACCCTTTTGAAAAATCTTGCAACATCCCTTACTGGAATATTTGTGGGAAGATATTTTGCAATGCAGTATTATACCTGCATTTGAAATATCTCTTTTTGTCAGGCCTCAGGATGACAACTTTTTCAGGATGGAATATATTGTCCACTCTTTACCCAATTTGTATGAAATGTGCTTTTGGTTTTGTTGGACAGACCTGCTCTGCTGTTCTAAAACCTGCTCTGATGTCCTAAAACTTGCTTTGTTGTTCGAAAACCTGCTCTGTTGTCATAAAACCTGCTCTGTTGTCCTAAAACCTGCTCTGTTGTCCTAAGACCTGCTCTGTTGTCCTAAGACCTGCTCTGTTGTCCTAAAACCTGCTATGTTGTCCTAAAACCTACCCTGTTGTCCTAAAACCTACTCTGTAGTCCTAAAACCTGCTCTGTTGTCCTAAAACCTGCTCTGTTGTCCTAAAACCTGCTCTGTTGTCCTAAAACTCGCTCTGCTGTTCTAAAACCTACTCTGTTGTCCTAAAACTCGCTCTGTTGTCCTAAAACCTACTCTGTTGTCCGAAAACTCGCTCTGTTGTCCTAAAACTCGCTCTGTTGTCCTAAAACTCGCTCTGTTGTCCTAAAACCTACTCTGTTGTCCTAAAACCTACTCTGTTGTCCTAAAACCTGCTCTGTTGTCCTAAAACCTACTCTGTTGTCCTAAAACCTGCTCTGTTGTCCTAAAACCTGCTCTCTTGTCCTAAAACTCGCTCTGCTGTTCTAAAACCTGCTCTGCTGCTCTTGCACTTCCTCTTTCTGCTCTTTTCACCTGATATATTTCACTCTTTTCACCTTTCTGCCCTTGGTCATCTTCCATCTGTTTAAAAATCAGCCACCATTACTGGACGACATCAAAAGGTGCAAAAACTGTTCCCCACAATTACAGACCTCTCAGCTTACTTCAAATCATCAGCAAGGTCATGGAATCCATCATCGCTGTTGACATAAAATCATACCTTTTCTCCAACAGCCTCATCTCAGATAAAACAATTTGGTTCAGACCAGGTCACTCCACCTTGGACATGCTGCTTCTACTCACCCAACAATTAAATGGAGGCCCTTAATGCCAGACATGAGATCAGGGCCATCTATCTGGACATATCTCGTGATTTTGATACAGACTTGCATCCCACCTTAATCTCCAAACTCTCTGCCTATGGAATCCAAGACCAACTCCACACATGGCTTACGGATTTCCTCTACTCTCGTACACAATGTGTAGCACTCAATAGAACCCTTTAATCTCCTCTCCCTGTTAATGCTGGTGTGTCCCAAGGCAGCATTCTGGGCCCAGGTCTATTCCTGATCTTCCGAAATGATTCCGAAATGAAAAATCCACTTTATCTATGTGCTGATGACTCCACCCTCTGCCGTGACACCCTCATCCTTCAGACAGGCAAGCTGCAACCTCTTCCCTCTCTTCAGACCTTGATAGAACCATGAGCTGGTCAAACACTGGGAATATGATTTTCAATCCTGACAAACCTCACACTGTTCACCACCATCTCAAAACATCCCCATTCAAAACCATGACTTTTTCTACCCCCGCTAACCACCCCCAAGCCCACCTCGTTCCAAATTTCCAGCTTTTCCTTCCTGAGAGTTTGCTTCTGTATCCATCTTGACCTTTCCGTGCATCCTGCCCTTCCTCCCCACATCCATTATTTGTCCAAGTATCCTTCTATTTTGTCATGCAACCCTGCAGTTGCTGCCCTCCCCTCCCCCACTATTTCTACTGTTCCTTTTGTACTGTTGCCTCCTGATCCATTCTGTCTTCTCATTCTTCCACATGCCTAGACTTTGCAAACAAACAAAGAAGAAGAGCAGTCTTTCCCCCACCTTAGTGTCACTGATGCCAAACACGAGGTGGTATCTAGGAAGCTCCTCTGGTGTGATTCTATGATCAATAGGCATGCCTACCCATCGCTTCACTAATGGGTTTAATAAATATACAGCATGTTGTACATCACAAGCATATTGCATGTCTATCTGTGAATTTCAGAGGCAAACAAGCGAAAAAAAGGATTTTTCATAACACGTACTTTGTTGTTGCCGCTGTCGTGGTGGCTGTGGTTGCTATTGTTCGTGCGCTTCATCCGTGTACTTTTATATTTTTTTTCTATTTCTTCGAGAAATATTACTGTACATAATTTTCTGTGCTCCTTCGGTGCCCTTCTAAAAGATTCTTGCGATCACATAATCATAAAAGTTCCCATTGGATCCGCCGCATGAAGCTCCCATTCCCTGTTCTTCTTCAAAACCGGAAAGATGGGCTTTTAAAACAGGAATCTTATGATTAAATGGACACTAATTTATGTTCGAAGTAAATCGATGATTAAATTTCCAACGGTACCTTTCTTATTATTCTATGACCACAGGAACCCTTTTACAATGAAGCGTAATGCATACACACACGGACGGACAGATGGACAGACGGACGCTTCTCCTTTTAGAAATGGACGACCCCCTTCAACAAGATTGTGCAAGTGTTCCGTACTGGTCATACATCTCACCGGTTTTAAGGTCATGTGATGGTTAAGCATGTACCTCTTGAATTGCATGTTCTTGTTTTTTTTTTTAGTACTGGGAGAACTTTTGCGGTACTGGCACAATCTTAGCGTCTCATTCCTCGCAGGCACTGTACGTTTCATTTCCTATGAGCTGCGATTTTGTCTGAATCTCGATAGTCTCCAACGTTGAGAGCGCGAGCATCAAATTCGATTCGTTGAGATGGCGTACAATGGTTTAATATTTTGTCCAAGTGCTGCTAAAATTGGAGGTTTTTGGAAGTGCCAACAAGACGATTTGTGTTCTGCAGTATTCAAGTTTATAACTCAATTGAAATAAAATAAATATTTTGAAGGTGTTAGAAAAAAAATAAATAAATAAAACTTTTTCCGAAGTTTGCCGCCGTTGATAAACCCTCTTTCGCACCACCGTATCTAACACGTTAAATTAGTTCTTCGTGCCTGTTGTTTGTGTCCTTTATGACCCTAAAATCAGTGAAAGTTTCCTGTTGGAATAATTTTCAACCTTGTTTGACTGCCAGACAGGCAGAGT
>CM068955.1:2872971-2910312 GCA_035128595.1 Eptatretus atami
TATATATTGTGCCGTGTGCACGTGCGATCAGGACGCGATTCAGTGGAATTCACCAAATTCAGAGCCAAAGTACTGATGAACTGCAGGTTCGTGTTCCCATTCATGTTCCAATTCATGTTCTACAGTATTCAAAATGTAAGATCAAATTGAGATGAAGTAGTTCCTCGATCACAGACCGACGTCTGTCGACAGACGGATTGAACCGATTGCTTAACCCGACTTTGTGCTTCTCGTGCGTGCAGAGTCAAAGTCTTCTTGGCTGCTGATGGATGCATCTCATAATGGAGAGGTCTGTGAATCGTAATACAGGGGATTCTCAGCTCATGGTAATGAATGCAGTTTGTGTGTGTGTGTGTGTGTGTGTGTGTGTGTGTGTAAGCAGTAACCAATAATACAGCTCGGTAATCTCATCCACAAATCTCTTTTTAGTATTCACAAACGACAAATCATTTTAAAATAAGCAACCGCATCAGCATCCCTCGTAGGAGTATTAATAATGAAAAGTATTTGCATATACAGTGGCAATGAAGCAGTCCTGCACCGATTCCACTTTGTGAGATGTAAAAATGGAACACGATATGACCGGAATGAACAGTCTGCGAAAAGTAAAAAAAAAAATCCAGGACGTTTTAGCCCTGCTTACTTACAAAGGGAGGCAATTTCCAATAGAGTGCACTTTTTCTTTGCCGGCAATGAATGGGTCAAATATTTTATTGCACAATATAAATCATCCTGCCATTTGGAAAAAAAAAATTTTTTGAAATAAAAAAGGCAAAAACGACGAACTGATAATGTACAGATATGCGGAGTTTTTGTTTATTAAAATTACATAATAAATAGAGAGTTACACTGACGATTGATTGGTCGAAAACTTTAAAGGTAATGCAAGAAGCGCACTGTTCGTCCATATCCAAATTGTATGAATTTTGCGGTTCAGATCATTAGACTATATTTATCGGGGGCGGTTGTCGCATCGCGATTGACTTTTGTACCTATTGCGGCAAGGTGGTGTCTTTGATAGTCCCATTTTACAGGTATTATCTTCCTTCTTATATTCCAGCTCACTGCGGATGAAGTTCTCAGATGGGCGGTCTGACTTCTTGAAATCAAGGTGTCCGGTCCTCCTTAGCGTGATTTTTCAGCACCATAATTGGCCGGGTCTGCTCCAGATCCTTCCCGGCGGGTGTTCCGCCGAATTGTAAGCACGTTGGAACGGAAGGAAGAAGACCTGGAAAAACAATAAAAGAAGACATTTTTCAAGTTAGGGGACATGGGGTCAATTTGAGGAGTTTTACTGATGTTATGTTTTCATCCCTGTTTGTCTGTGAGCAAGATATCTCAAAAAGTTATGGACTCATTTGGACAAAACTTGGTTTTCAGGTTGTGTGTGTGTGTGACAAGAACGAATGGATTTTCATTTGATTTTGGTGAAGATAGCCATCCAGATCCAGAACCGGCCTACGAGTGGGATACATCACGTAAATTGTTCAGCCTGGCAGAGGTATGCGCTCTCCCAAATGTTGTTCTCGTCTTCCACCATTTTTTTTGATCCAATCTTTTAAAATCTGAGATAATCTCCCATCAAAAGCTTACTTTTCATGGTGGTCCCAAGGGACTGCTGTAGCAGTTACAACCCAGAAAGGGTTCTATGGAGGCACATAAGTCAACCATATGAAGACATTTGACAATGACCATAGTACTAGCCCAACAGGCCTGCTGTTGAAAAGGATGACAATGGGACAGAACAGCCGGCTTAACGTCCCTATAGAAGGATGTTATGCCGGGTGTTCCTTCTGAAATGTGGATTTTAAAGGTCCCATTACATCCTCCTCATGGGCAGATCTTTGGGCTGTTTACGGTGAAGCACGTGCTGGTAGTTGGACCCAAGTAATTCCAATTGGATCCAAGTCCATCAGGAATCGAAGACAAAACCCAACTATCAAGAGGCGAGGACTTGTCCGATTCCACTAGGACTCGGCCATCTTGCCTGCTTGTTCAAACAGATTAAATGGTGTCAGGGAACCGATGTGCAAAAACTTTGAAACATCAACAAAGGGGATTCAATAGGCCTTCACTGGTGGTATTGCCGTTGTTTTTTATTTTATTTATTATGGTGACCCAGTTATGCACTAAGCCCTTGTAGATATAAAATCAGAATTCCCAGCAGGCGATTATCAAATGGCCTTTGTTTCCCCCCTCCCGCTTTGAGCTTTGCCCTGGCGGATCAATGAATGTGGGACAGGATTGCATTGCATGGTTTGTTGGCTCAATTACATTCATAGACGTTGTGCTTCTTTTACACAATGATGAATGACATCATATACATATTGTGTACACGTGGAGTGGTGGTGAGGCTCAAAATCCCAATGTTTGCGTGTATCATTTGTACATGCCCACAAAGACCACAATACATTCACAATGAAGTGTTATTTTGGAAGATGAAAGGAAATAATCGCAGAGATAGATATTTTGGACAGTGGAGTGTTGGCTCGTGGCCCACCGCATGCTGAGGGATCCAGGATGCCACCCGTGGGTTGGGCATGCTTCCGCAAGTGCCGTTCCAGGTTTGTTTGCTGTCCAAAACAGCGGGTGCACAACAAACAGCGGAAAGGTCGCTCCTTGTTGTGAATGTTACGGATGTGTCGCTGCAAGTTGGATGAGATGCTGAAGGAGCGGTCACAGTATGTGCACCTGTGTGGAGGTGTAGGCAAACGGTAAAATGACAAGTCCATCTTATCTACGGTATCGACAGTATCTGTGGTTCACACAAGGGCATGCACGTATTTCACGTCTCCACGTGTAAACATTGCAAAACAACACAGAATATGGGATTTTAACTTGGGGTTGCAGGACTATGGTGGAAATGTCAAATAGGCTGATCCAAACCTTGTTGTTTTTTGGGGGGGGGGGGTCACCAAATATTTAAAAATGGTCCTTTGCTGGATGCAGAAGTTAGGTTGGTGGAAGGGATGTACAAGGGAACAAAGGGAAGAGTTTTTGGTTGGTTCTTGGATGTCTGAGTTTAGCATGAACATTGGTTTGAGGCAGGGAAGCGCTCTGAGCCCACTCATGTTTATCATGGGGATGGAGCTGATAAGCAGGAAGGTGAGCTTGAGGGGTAGTAAGGGGAGGATGCTGTATGCGGACGATCTGGCTGTTGTGGTGGAGAGTGGGCAGGGTGTGAATGCATGGAGGATGGTGGAGGGAGTAATGGCAGACAATGATATCAAGGAAATTGAAAGGGAATATTCGAACGTCATGCGTAATGCCGGCCGACCTTTACGGTCTGGAGATTGTGGCACTGACAGAGAGACAACAACAGAGGCTGCAGGTTTGCGAAAACAACAGGGTCAGGCGGATTGTGGGAATGAAGAGGGTGGATAGAAGGAGGATGGATGAATGAGGGATGAGCTTGGTGTGCAGATGAGCTTGACGAGGAGGTTGGTCAAATGCCTGTTGAGATGGGCTGGACACTTGGTACCGATGTGGGAAGAGAGAATGGCAAAGAGAGTGGAGAGGTTGAGGGAGCAAGGTAGGAGGAAAAGAGGTCGAGCATGGTTGAGATGGGAGGATTGTGTGGGGAAGGATATCAGTTCGGTAGGGGTGGTTGAAGAGTGGAGAGAGTTGGCTGAGGACAGAGGAAGGTGGAGGAGTATCGTGGTCAAGGCAGTGTAGAAGCTTAGTGCCATTGGGTCTCACCCCTTATAAAGGGAAGAGGAGGAGAATAATAAGAAGAATACCATAACCAGGATGGAAACCCACCCATCCCCAATGACACCTTTACACAGTCATACCTGTACGGCTGTTCACCCGTATGTGTGCGGAGATGGCGAGTCAAGTTTGCAGATCTTGGGAAAATCTTTCCACAAAATCTGAGCCAAACAAACATCGGTACTTACTGCACTTTATAACATATTTGTATCAACAAATAATCATTTCAAGTGTAATGGACAATCATTTCCCATTGTCGAAATGTTTGTGGCCTCTCAACCGGGTCATAAATCCTCTGATTTATGAGTCATCCCTGTAAACCTGTTACATCCCCAACTAAACTCCCTCCCCCTTCAATGAAACTCTCTGGATGATGTTTGTGTAGTTCTGAAAATAATAGAACAAAAAAAAAACAGCTCGGCCAATCTCCACCAAATTTTGCACAAGTGCTGGGGGTACCCAGGTTCAAGTCAAGGGCGCCAAAAAACCCCCCACAAGGAAATTCTCTGTATGAATTGTGTGTACGTCTGGAAATCATAGAAAAAAAATAATGGCTCGATCAATCAGCAAAATTTTGCAAACATTCTGGGAGTACCCTGGGTCAGATTATGAGTACAACACCCGCACCCCCCCCCCCCACTACCACTTACCCGCCACAAGGCACTGCACCCGGAAAGAAAAAAAACAACACTATGTAGGGGTAATGGCTCATGTTGGGAATGTGGAAATCTTGTAAATAATCTGGGATGTATGTATGTTTTTTGTGTGTTTGTCTGTTACTCGATCATGGCCAAAACCAGGGAAAAGCTCACCATGCCATCTCAGGTAGCTCCCTCTGCCCCCCCCTCCCCCTTGCAGCGCCAGGTAGCCTCTACTAGTGTTACATCGAATACGTCTTACCATTTTTACTGAAGCTCACCTTGTTACCTCTTCCACCAAAGGTCGATGGACGTTATGTTTTCACCTGTTTGTTTGTCTGTTTGTGAACACTATTTCAAAAAGTTACGGATAGATTTGGGCAAAACTTCGTGGACACGTTGGGTTTGTGACAAGACCAAATTGATTCGATTTGGGTGACGATCCGAATCCGGACACGAGAATAAATTTTTTTTTTAAAAAAGTGATTCTTCACCATTGAGAGAGAGGGCCGGAAATGACATAGACCATGATATCTCAAAAAGTTATGGACGGATTATAACAAAACTAGGTGGATGAGTTTAGAAGGCGACAAGAACAATTCAATTTTGGTTCAGGTCCGGATGCAGATCCGGCCTATCACTGGGATACAAAACGTAATGTGTGCACCCTGGTGGCGGTATGTGGTCTACCAAGGGCGGGTCTAGTCAAGACATGCATTTCCTGTTTGCATGCTCTCCACAACCACACTATCAGTTCACTGAACTTGCATCTTTTAATATGTAGCCCTTCCTTGCAGCTTTCCTTACTTCCTTATTTAGCTCTTCCTTGCTTCCTTATTTCCATATTTAGCTCCTCCTAGAATCTTTGGGAGGGTGGGGGGGGGGGGGGGGGCATTTTACTAAATGGTTTGTAAACTTACATTGTTGAAACTTGGAACAATGCTTGAAAGAATGGGGGTAATTCAAAAGGTGTGTTTATTATTCGAAGAGATAATAATTGATCTAAATATCTTTAAATAATTTCTGTTCTTCCCTGAGCCTCAACACCTTTATTTAAAAAAGACTGGAGGAAGAAGAACTAGTCTTGCTGGTGATGGCTCATGCCGATCTGCGTCAGTAAACAGACGGGTAAAACGACGGATGAAATCAACAGGACGTTCATCGAGGTGAGATAACCACTGTGGGAAGCAAGGAAAAGCTGACGTTTCAGGTGTTCACCTCTAGTCAAACCAAACGAGGCGTACACGAGTGCTCTTTTGCTCCAATGATGGGTGAATGGATGAAACGTCCATGTCTTCTTGCTTCCCACAGTGGTTACCTTACCTCAATCAACATTCTGTTTATTTCACATTCCCCACACATCTACGATGCCTATAGCTTTCATGCTATAACATAGATGATTGACATATTGTTGCGGCCCGGGGGTCGGTGGCGAGAACGAGCACGAGGTGGGGAAAGCTTGCGTCGTCTCCCATCAAACTCCCCGGAATTGTAGGCCGTCGCTCGGATAACTCCGCGAGCCGGCGGGTCGTTTAACCGACCGTGGAACGCCAATATCTCGACTGCGTGGCGTAGGGTTATTTTGTCTAGATCCAATGTACCTAAGTAACAACGCGGTCTCGGCTACCGGGGATCCACGCCCTCGGAACGCCTGGCCGAACCGGATTCTCTCTACCGGTAGCGGTAAAATTACACCTACCGACTACCACTCTGCCACCCACCTTTCCGGCTCGGATGCAGTTGAGCGGGCCTGCCTCGGACGTCCCGGCTACAATTGTCTGATTACTGGGGATAAAACCCCGCCTAAACTCAGATACGAACCATGCTGGACCGATGCAAGAAGGGATGGAAATGGACTGGGAACATTTCTGTGATGATTTATTTACAGTAAATAGAAGACACAAAGCAAGACTTACCGCGAATATGCAAGAAGTATTTCCAATGTTCCAAAAACACTTATTCAGTTCTACTTAAAAGACGGACCCACACGCAGACACACATCACAAAAGAAAATAACAGCCGAGGAGAGAGACGAGCTGGGGGTCAGAGTCCAGCTGGGTACCTGACCGTCGGAGGAAGGGGGTGCTCCGCGATGCGCACCTGACAAAGGTCGTTTGTTTGGTCCCCAGTCGCACGTGTGGACTCTGGTTCGTGCGGAGCTCGGTGGTGAATAGCGGGGTCCACGGAGGGGGGGTCAGGGTGTTCTTTCCTTTCTTTGTCGAGGGCCAGCAGAAACATGCTCGCCGCCTTCACGACCTTCTGCTCAACCCTCCGCTTTAAAAGAACTGCACGCTCAACAACAACCCCGTCGAAAACCTCCGAACAACCTTCGTAACAACCCCAAAACACCACCTCTCAGAGAGTGCTCGGGAATTTATGGACCTCCCTTAACGGGGCGGGGCTCGCTCGAACAGACCTCACTCCCGCCCTGATTGGGCAGGCTCCCATGGACTTCCCCTTCCTTGGGCGAGTTTTCGGTCCCTGCCGGGAAACCCCACCCACTCTTCCACGTGGGTTCGTACTTGTTGAGTAACAGTATCAATGTTGCAAAGGTCGTCGTGAAAAGAGTTACAACGTTTGTGGGAGCCGAGAAACCGGAACCGCGAGATCTTGCCTTGGCACGTCAGGGTGCGAGAAGGCAGCTGGTTGGTGGTGGATCGTGATGGGCTGAGGGGTCATGCAGATGGGATGGTTGTTAGATGGCTTGCTAGATGTAACAACCTAACTAAAAGAAATCGCAACGCACGCCTTTGATTCTCCCACTAGACAAAAGGAAGGGGATCTGACTACACACATAATTAATGATATTACTGACTTTTGGGACATCTGTATGTTGAATGCACATGGTTTCCAGATCCGTAACAATATTTTAGAATGATTTGTACAACTTACAAGAGTTTGATTTATTTTTCAGCGAAAACATTCATTATTGAAGTTATTTTGTCCATTGATGTAGGAGTGGATTAGCAGGTATGATAATTTGCCCACTTGTGATAATTCCTAAATTTAACATAAAATGAAAAATCCAAGTTGGAGGTGGCCATCCCAACTTGGTAGAGCTTCCAACGCTCTCCCAGCATACAGCCAGGACTTTTCAACTTGTTTTTTCTTTCGGAGTTTAGGACGCTTTCGGAGTTCATAAAATACAGAGCACGCATGTAAATTGGCCAAATGGTTTTTTGATCATATAAGGTTTTCATAAAGAGATATTATTAGAATACCTTAAACCATTGGGACTTGTAATACCCTCTTCCACCGAGGGTGGCGCTATGCAATACACCTGTATATAGAGAATTTGTATCGCCTCTACCCTCCTGGACCCCCGCGACGATGAATTTGTTTTAATGCCTAAAACCTTCCTGGGCACACCCCAAGTACAACCACCAAAGTTCAACTCATTCCGTCCAGCAGTTTAGGATTGCTTACAAGTCAAACACACACAAAAACACAAAAACACAAAAACACACACCAATTTTTTTTTTACCATACAATTCAAAAAAAAAAAATTCTTCTGAAAAAGTACAGAATTGATTCGGCAAATATTCTTTTCATTTCTATTCTGCCATTGAAAAGCTTTTTGCCTTCTCAAATCACATTTTATCCCTTTGCAGAATTTGCACAAACCTCTTTTCTGGCCTTCATCGGGATAGATAGTTGTCGACGGTAAACACAAAAGTCAAAAGATTTCATGCCGCATTCACAGATGGTGTATTGCTTTTTGATTATCGTGGATATGGTGTATGTCACACTTCTTGGGTGCTCATATTCTTCATACTGAACGTATGCGGAGCAGTCCTTACCGACATGAATACCGTTCCTTTCCATTGTGGTACGAGCTTGACTGGCTCACATGGTGCTGCCTCGAACCGATTGAATCTCTGGCTGCGTCGGCAATCTGCTGTAGCTTCTCTGTGCTGTGGGCAGCGATGTTCTTGAACACCGGCTCACTCATTGTCTGCCAGGAAAGGACATGCTCGATTGGTCTGAATGCTTAGCATCCCTAAAACTTTCCTCCTCAGACAAATCATTATGCATGGATGGAAATTCACAGTCAGAGGTTACTTCGTGCTCCCCCTTTCTACCTTCCTCTCTCTCCGGAAAACAAAACGACAGAAAAAAAAAAACCTCGGGCAGTGAATAATTGTTTTAAATCTCCATATGTTCTACGCTCACATTGTTAAATCAAATTCAGCAAGAATTCCAGACCACGTGGGTTCAACATCTGAAAATCCATCATCCTGGAGCATTCTCTCCTTCCAGGATTGCATTTGATTGGCTTTCCTTCATTATGTATCATCATTATCATGGCAATGCTGCAGATCACCTCATTCATTTCATTTGAACCTGTAAAGCCGCTGTCACACCTTGACGATTTAGCCAGCGTATGCCGACGTATGAAAAAAATTTGCTTCGTAAAAACGCTGGCACACGTCAATACGTTATGGGTAAGTTTGTGATACGTTAAGAGCAGCGAGCACGCTGGCATACGTCGTAGTACGCTGCATACAACGTAGTACGCGAGCTCGTCGACAAATTTTAACATGCTCAAAATTTTCGACGTATGCCAGCGTATGACGCACACGTTCCGCATACGCTGGCCATAAGTTGTAGGCAGTTAGCGATCGTTGACACACGTCGACACACGTTACTTGTAAGTTACTCATAAGTCGAAACACGTCGAGGTAATGTTTAGCGTCGTGTTCCAGACTCCATGTTTTTTTTTTTTTTTTTTTTCTTCGGATGACGGTGATGTTGACACTTCGATTCCAGTGCGGTTATAATATAATATAATTAATAGGCTGCCGCTCAACGATTTAAATCATAACCGCACTGAATCGAAGTGTCAACATCACCGTCATGCCGAAGAAGAAGAAAAAAAAAAAACATGGAGTCTGGAACACTGAGGGTTCCTCCTGTGTGAACCCCATTTTTATATACCAATCCCCTAAACGCTGCCAATACGCCATTATACGGTAGCTGTAAGTTAGTAACACGTTCAGCAAGTTCTGTGGTCGTCTGGAAGACGTCAAATACATCTACATAGTCAATATGCGTTGGAGATACGTTACACATAGGTTCAAAGCACGTTACTCATAGGTTCAAAGCACGTTACTCATAGGTTAGAAATAAGTTTCGGGTACGCTAAACATTTCCTCGACGTGTTTCGACTTATGAGTAACTTACAAGAGCGTGTGTCGAGTGTGTCAACGATCGCGTAACGTGCCTACAACTTATGGCCAGCGTATGCGGAACGTGTGCGCATACGCTGGCATACGTCGAAAAATTTTCAGCATGCTTAAAATTTGTCGACGTATCGGCGTACTATGACGTATGCCAGCGTGCTTCAGCGTGCTCTTAACGTATACAAAACTTACCCATAACGTATTCGACAATTGCCAGTATCGGCAAATTTTTCATACGTCGGCATACGCTGGCTAAAACGTCAAGGTGTGACAGCGGCTTAATGTGAGTGGTCTCGGTGCTGAAAAGTCTGAACGTGTTGCATTGTGAAACGACTTACTTAATTAATTTGTCTATTGTTTAGAAATGTCCTTTGAAGGCCTCTGCTGACAAAGTCACCGGAGGCATTGTTTTTGAGTTGTCTGTCCGTACATCCGTCCATGCAAATTTTCTCTGTACTCTCTGCAACCGCTTGTCCGATTGACATGAATTTTTCACCATAGTAGTGACTACTCATGTAGAATGTTTTAATGATAATAATGACGTCATAGGTCATGTGGTGTGGCAGCTATGTTGGAAAAACAGGAAAAACTTTGAAACTCTGTATATCCAAAACCGCTCCATGGAAAAAATTGAAACTTGGTGCACGTCAATTAACCCCCATGGGAAACAAGAGTGATTATTTTTTTGGATTATGTCATAGGTGGCTTTGTTATGATGTCCTAATTGCAGACATCAAATGCTTTATCCAATCAGCATGAAATGTTTTGAGGGTCATCTCGGACTAAATTGAATGGGGGGAAAAGAATTGATGATGTCATCAGTAATGTGGTTCGGCAGACATATTATTTTATGTGTGCAGAGGTATATCTGGTGACATCGTGACATCAAAGAGTACCCTTCTAGTTATTCATATTTGTTATCAATGCAAAAATACATATATATCATTTAGTGTTCTTGATATTCATGCAAGATTTGCAAACCCTACTTTCTTCACAATGATCCCGCCAAAAGGGATGTGCTTCACGGTGTGGCACCGCCAGCTGGCACAGCAGAGCGAGTACAGCACCAGAATGGCACCGATTGATTAATTAATTAACTAATTAAATAACAAACTATTTTTGTTGAGTTCAGTTTGTTTGATTTCAGCTCGAGTTAATTCGTTCAGCCCGTTGATTTAATGAATCCCAGTTTCTTGCAAGAAGGGGAATGAAGGACATAGGTGTGGGTGTCCAAATAAAATTGAAAACTATACTTCATCATTCCTTCTCTTTTCACACATGTTAATAATTACTTGTGCAGCTGAGGAGTTGCTTGGGGAGTGGGGGGTTCCCGAAGCATTTTCTTGTTGGTGAAAGAAAAGCTCACCTGCAAATATAAGACACGGAAGTTCTCGTCGAAATCGTCCTCTTTGTGCAATCCGGTCGTCTCAGTTACCCTGGTTTGTAGAGAGGAGATAAGGATGTTCAAAAGGCATTTTCCACTTCAACTTACTCAATCTTTAGACATTCTGCGAAGCACAACATTTCATGCATGAACACACACTGAGAAAGAGGAGGAAAAGTAATGAGAGAAGGAAGAAGGAGCACATGATTGTCGACGTTATCCTCCAAATTGTTTCTGCATTGGTTTGTGTTGAACATTATTCTTTGGAGATTATTTTGCACAGTTATCATACAGCAGTAAGCTTCAAAAGCTTCAAAACGTTTAATGGATTTTCATTTTTATTTATATTTTTTTCTCGGACTAACTTATAGATATAATCAATTAATTTTGATATTATAAAAATGAATAAATCTCATTATTATGAACGTATAGTCTGTTTCATTAAATTCAAAACATAAAATGAGACCAAGAAAAACGATTACCATTCCTGTCATTGCAGTTGTGGCTGCGAGGCAGCATTATAGGCATTGTGGTTATGGCTGTTCAGCAAAATTAGACAATAGTTATGTGTGTTAGGTATCACTGGGCATTGTGGTTTGGGCCATGAGGCAATATTAGGTATTGTGGTTATGGATAATTGGTAACAAGGCTTGCATTTGTGGATTACACAAAATTTAAAGAACCTGTATGATGTCCTTGACCACAAGGCCAAATGTGTTCATGATTATCAATTTTGTCACCAATAATACGAGTACAACCATAAGTAATATCAGTTTTGTAAACTAAACACCTGCTGTCTATGACGTTCAATCACGTAACCCGTTGATTGAGGAAAAGATAAAGGGGGCACAGGAGAGAGTGGGGTTTGGGTAAGTATGGGTGAACACTTGGCAAAGGTAAAATGAGATACATCATGTTAATTGTAACTTGTACTTTGGAGAAGCAAAGCGTGCAGTTATCCCCAGAAAAAAACAGTGATTCCCCGAAGAAACAGCGATTCCAAAGAAGTTTGCTCTTCTCAGACAAGTCAACTTTCAACATTTCGGGGAAGGTTAACAAACATATTGTCAGGATTTGAGGCTCTGAGACTCCCCATGAGGTCGGTGAAATTGAGCATGACGGCCCAAAGGTTAATGTGTGGTGTGGCCGAATACATGACCGAATCATTGGGCCATTCTTCTCTGGCTGAAGCCACTATGAAGTCCAGCAACTAGCAGGTTATGTTGGAGAATTTTGTACTCCCATAATTGTTGGACTTGCAATCAGAGGTCATTTACCAACAGGACGGAGCTCCCCCACACTGGAGTCAGATCGTGCGTGACATCCTCAAAACACACTTCAATGATCTATAGATATGGCATGATCATGCGATTCTGTGGCAACCATGTCCGCCAGACATAAACCATTTGGATTCTTTTTTCAATGAGGTTATTTGAATGACACGGTGTTCAAAAAGAGGGTTACCAATATTGAGAATCTGAGGAAGAGGATTAGGACTGCAATGAAGACCACAAATGCAGGAATACTGAATCAAACCTGGAAGGAGATTGAGTATCACCTCGACATGTTACTTGTGTCACATAGAAGTGTCATGGATATGATAAATAATGATCTTGGCAAATATTCAGAATAAAACTTTGAGAAACGTTCCTTCACATGCAGCAAATTACATCATTGTAACGAATTTCGTTATTTTCTAATTATAGTTTGAATTTGGATTGGTAATTTGCAGACACTCTGTTTGTCCATGTATATATGTATATACATATATATATATATATATATATATATATATATATATATATATATATCACTGTATACAGTATGTAGACACATGTTGAACACTTTGCCCAAAAGTGACGATGAAAAAAGGAGAACAACAACCTTCAATATCACCAGATATGCCTCCGCCCACATCATTACATCATTACACATACTTGTACAAAGTCCGATTTAAATCCGTGAACCCAGATGTAAAATATTAAATAATTCTGCCTGCCAGACCGTGCGCCCGATCAGGTTGAAATTTGAAACATATATTCCACATGTCGACTCAATCATAACCGTGACGTTTCACATCGATTGATAAAGCGGTTCAAGAGAAAGATTTTTTTTAAAGAATTTCATTCAAACCAATATGGCTGCCAGACCATGTGCCCTTATAATTATTTGTGAACACCCTGGTATCCTAAAGGCTTGGGGAATATGTAAGTGAAGTTACACCTCGATCTGTCAAGCCGTCCTGCAGAAGAAGATTCTAAAATGTTTATTCTTCAAAAAAAATCAAAGCTGCCAAACCATGTGACCTGTGATGTCAAAGGTGGAGAGCATGAATGTATGTTCCTCAAGGATAAGTGATCATACCTGTAAAGTTTTGCCTCGATCTGTTCAGCCGTTACGGAGAAGAAGATTTTTGCAGGTTTTATGTTAAAAACAACATGGCTGTCAAACCACATGACCAAAGACGTCATCAATTTTTTTCCCAATCACAATTTAACCTGAGATGACCCTCAAAATTTTTCATACTGATCGGATAAAGCGTTTGACATATGGAATTATGACGTCCAAAGGAAGCAACCTATGACATCGTCAAAAAAAAAAATCACCCTTCTTTCCCTTATGGAGTACTTGCCATGCGCCAAGTTTCAATTTTTTCCATGGAGTGGTTTCGGAGATACAGAGGTCCAAAGTTTTTCCTTTTTTCCAACATGGTTGCCATACCAAGTGACCTATGACGCCATAGTTATCACAAAAACATTCTACATGAATAGTCGCATCAATGATGAAAATTTCGTGAAATTTCTATGGTGAAAAAAAAAAACCCATGCCACCCAGCTTCGATACAACATCGCTTCGTTCGGACACCTGACCCACGACGTCCTCTTTATCAAATCAAATTCGGAATGGGTGGCCGATCATGTCTTTGGATTTCTGTGTTGATCGGATAAGGCTTTTTGTCCAAACATGACTGTGAGACCATGTGACCGATGATGTTGAAATTTTCAACCAATATTCCCCATGCCGAATCAAAACCAACATCGTGTGCATCTGCTATTGGACAGCATTTGATTGAGATTGCAAACTGTGCTGAACATTATAATGTGGATGCATTCAAGATATTGAGTAGAGGACGAAGTGTAACGCATCTCCGAATACTACAAGCGACATTTATCTATTCCATGGACCCCATGTTATGTCGGCAAAAAGAGTTTGTCCACTCGCTTTGCTTATTTGTGCAAAGAAGAAGAGGAACACAAATTCGTCTCATGATCACGGCTGGTTATGAAGAAGATTCTACAACAGCCTCAGCGGCTCCGCCTCACTCAGACTCTGCAACCTCCAATTGGAGAGCTGAACACTGAACAGGCACCTCCCACCCAGACCATTGGGAGGTGAGGATGACGCATCAGTAGAGAACGTCCAATCAGAATTAACAATGATCTCATCAGTTACATTGGTTTTAAAGAAGTAATTAAACAATTATTTCTCTGAAACCATTTAACCTTCAAACACTTGACTTTGCAGTTATGATCCACTGCCCTTGCTGCATACAGTTGACTTCAAAATGACACCTTCAGTCACGTGGTGTGGCAGCCACATTGGTTTCAAGGTACATATTAAAAAAATTATATTTTGGAAAACGCTATCGCAAGCGATGCAAAACTTTGCAGTTATGATTCACTGCCATTGCTCCATGTAACACAACATGTTTCACATTGATCTGTGAAGCGGTTTTGGAGAAAAAGGTTTTATTATTTTCGGTTTTCAAACTAACATGGTTGCCAAACCACGTGACCAATGGAATTGAAAATTTGGAATCTGCCCAAGATTGGGTACAGAACCACGTGGGTGAAGTTTCATTCTGATCGGATAAGGCTCGTTTTTCTATCCAATACGGCCGTCACACCACGTGACCGATGATGTCATCATTTCCACATTGTGCACAGGCATATAGTTAGATGACACTTGGTAAATTTTGCATCGATTGGATAATTGGTTCCAGAGAAAACATGATTTGATATTTTTCTTAAATCCAACATGGCTGCTGAACCACGTGACTTTTCACTTATTCTTTATCATCCTAATATCTCCATGTCATGGGGAACATTTCTGCGAAGTTTCCCCTCAATCTGTCCAGCTGTTCTGGAGAAGATTTTTGAAGGTTTGAGGGTAAATCCAAGATGGCTGCCAGACCGTGCGACCGATGATATCATGGTGATCAAACTTTATTCAGCATGGACAGTCGATCATTTGGCTGCAGTCTACTTGTCGAATTTTAACCGGGATACAACTTCACTAATGATGTCATAATCAGATCGCTCTTATTCCCCATGGAAAGGTGTCGCCAGGTGCCAAGTTTAAAGTTTTTCCATCTTGCAGTTTAGGAGATACAGAGGTCCAAAGTTTTTCCCTTTTTCCAACATGGCTGCCACCCCACGTGACCTTTGATGTCATAATTATCATAAAAAAAAAAAATACTGCATGATGAGTCGCATCTGTGCTCAAAATTTTGTGTCAATCGGATGAGCGGTTGCAGAGAAAACAGAGAAAATGTGCATGTACATACGTACGTACGTACGGACAACTCAAAAACATAATGCCACCGGCGACATTGTCACTGGAGGCAAAATAATTGTTAAGTAAATAAAAAAATATATCTCCCTTCGAAGAATTCCCAACTCTCCAACCTCTGTTTTATGAAGTTCCACGATGAAGTCAAAACATTTTAATTGAACCAGTCAATTCAAAGTAAAATGAATAAGGAAAAAAAAGACATAAAATGTCATAGCCTCCATTGCTTTAATAATTTTTGCTGAACAGAGTTAAAAGGGCTCGCCCATATTTATTTACAACTGAAATGGCCACCAGTCTTCCATTCAGTCATCTTTGATCAGACCACAAAATAAAGTGAGGTGCACGTGTGTGTGCCATCATGTACTGTGCTTATGCAAAGCTTGAACAAAATCAGACCATGAATGTCTGAGAAATGGTTGCGGACAGATGGACGCATGGAAGGACGAGACCCAATCCATAAGCCCCCGTTTTGGCCTAAGCCCAACGGATGCGAATGATTACTAAATAATTTTGAATAATATTCAGGATGCTATACAAGTACAAATAATCATGCATCTCAGAGATTGACAAAGCACTATCTTTTGAAAATTGATTATTTTTGTAAAATAAACTCAGCGTTAATTCTGCAATCAAACAAGGAAAAATAAGAGACATAAAATGTCATAGCCCTGTGGGAGAAAATAATTATATTAATGTACTCTCAATTTTAATTGTTGCTGGTGTCTTATAAATTTAATGTTTATGCTGTAATGTCAGTTATGCTTCCTTTTAGCCAAGAGTCTTTTGACCTAAATGTTGATAAAAGGAATGTCTTGCTATGGAACAAAGTGACCTGGTTGATAACACCAACTTTTGCCATGATTACGTCATTCGCTTTTCACCTAGAAGACACGTATTGCAGTTGAAGTTCTTGGCCTAAGGCTTATCAGACCCTCTCCACTCTCCCAATGTATATATATATATCAGTGAAAAATTCATTGAAGGGGGTGAAGAAATAATTCTGTGGATGCTTAGGTCTGAGTGTTTCTTTGAACTCCTTGGTACCAAGTAAAATAAACTTTTCTCTGAAGTAAAGTACCTTCTGTTGTGGACAGTGAATTACTCGGTGTCTGTCAGATTTGAGTAACAGGATTTACGTTCGAGTCGGCTAAAACCTTAAGAATAAAATTCCACAACAGCTACAGAATTCTACAACGATCACAACAAAATTAATTCTTCAACAGCCCCCATTGCTTTAATAATTTTGCTGAACAGAGTTAAAGGGCTGGCCCATATTTATTTACAACTAAGATGGCCACCCGTCTTCCGGTCGGCCATCTTTGATCAGATCACAAAATAAAGTGAGGTGCATGTGTAGTCAGTCCATCATGTGCCGTGCTTGTGCCAAGTTTGTATAAAATGGGAAATTGCATGTCTGAGAAATGGTTAGGGACACATTTAAGTTACAAGATGGCCACCAGTCAGCCATATTGGATCTGATCTGGAAGAAAAAAAATTACATGCATATGAAAGCCATCATTCCTTATCTGTGTGCCAAGTTTGATCAACGTCCGCAAATGCATCTCCGAGAAATGGTTGAGAACGTGTTCAACATTGGGTTATTTTGTTTAATAACTAAAATGGCTGCCAGACGGCCATCTTTGATCGTATCGTGAAAGAAAATGATGTGCTTATGTGTACCATCATGTGTTGTCTTTGCGCCAGGTATGAATAAAATCGGTCCATACATGCCTGAGATATGGTTGCGGAAGCATGCGTGCACAGAAACGAACATCGAGACCAAATCCATAAGCCCCCGTTTCGGACTAAGTCCAACGGGGGACTTATAAACCGTGCAATAGGACTCATGCATCTCGTAGCTTTACAAAGGATTATCTTTTGAAAATTGATTATTTTTGTAAAATCAATTCAGTGTTAATTCAATAATCAAAATAAACAATGTAATAAGACTGTAGTGGTAATAGAAACAAACGCACCTGTAAATGGGATCCATGTAGAGGAATGAAGAAGGTTTCATTTGTACTAAGGAATTATGCGTAAGCCTGTGAGAGACGTCGAGGAATGAATCAGGCATAAATGCAATGGCTTTGGCTTTTCTTTCACCGGTACTCAAATCTAGCGGTTTCTCTTGGACCTTTGTGCTGAAGGAGAAACCTGATGATGGACTTGGCAAGAGGTAGTGGGATCGGGGAAGGGGAAATGGTGATTGAGATGTTTTGTCCCCGAGAGGATATGAGGGTAGTCCTTGAGCAGGGAGAAATGGAAAGGTAAAACGAGCCTCAAATGGACAGGTGAAGGGACTCAGGGAGTCTATTTGGCCTAAAGAATGTTCAGATATTGCATCGATGGGACTCGGGGAGCTGACAAAAGATGGCCAGCACTCCTTCCAGCTTTGTTCGCTTGTGCTGTCAGATGCCTCGCCATCACTGCCAGCGAGCTCGCCAGAAGATGGAGAAGATGGCAGCGCATCAAGGTTCGCCACATGGTGTTCTGATGAGAATGGAAACCTTCGCTTCCCCTCCACAATAGCAGTGGTAATGCAGAAGCGGTGATGCTTGGCCAGGGCAGCGAGCGAAGGAAACGATTGGGAACAAGAGGAGCAGATAGACTGTTGTCTGCAGGCTGTGTGTGTACGCTTGTGCCGACAAAGGTTGGAGAACTGTGTGTAGGACTTGTAACAGAATTCACCTGATGGTTTATAAACACAAACGAAGGGAAAATGGGCATGCAGCAATGAATTATGAATAACAATCCATTGGAATGATATATCTCTTCCACATTTTCATAATTCATATTACTTTTTACATGGCAATAAGTGGGGAAGGGGACAGGGAGCGGTGGCTCGAATATTTTGGGGTTACCATTTCTGAGTTTCCCTGAGGACATCTAAAATTCAATTATCAAGTGCATTGACAACAAATGTATAACCTTTTGACGGTCGAATAGTGACATGGCGATGTTCTTGAGATTAACTCAGTTTTCTTTATTTTACGTAACAATAAAAAAGACTGGTATCTTCAGCCAGATCAAGTCACGGAGCTAATTTTATCATGAAGGGACTGCAAACTTAAAAGCATTGTCACAAACAGGCGTTTAGTTGATTTTGAGCTTCTCTGACTTTTTTTTCAAAGCTCCTCTTCCATCTCAACCTTCAAATATACTGTATATGGAAATAACTATGTCGATACATCTATGTCTATATATACACATACAAATTAACACCTCCCAGACTCTTCTAGCCAGAGAAGCTGCATAAAGCAACCATGAAGGCCAACGAAAGGTAAGCGCATTGCTGTTTCAAACCCTTCCTGAAGTTCCTCCACACCTATAAAGATGTTCACACATCATACACACGTGAAAATCCCAATGCTACACACACCCTCAGCTGCCAGACCGGTTTCATCGCTTATTGGTGAATCATCAGGAACAGCGCAGACAGCAATGCATGCCAACGAGGCTCCCAAGCATGTACCACATGCAAATGTCAAAAGCAGTCAATAATTAAATAATAAAGAAAGACCCACCCACATCGCTCACCTGTGAATGGAGGGAATAGCCAATCAGCTCTCACCTAATCAACTAAACCCAGCTGGCAAGGATTATACTAATAAATTGACACCTCCCAGACTCTTCTTGTCTTAAAAGCTGAGAAAAGCAACCAAGAAGGCCGACACATTTCCTTCTTGGTTGCTTTATGCAGCTTCTTCGGCGAGAAGCAACTGCATGAGGGTGTCAATTTATTTATATAATCCCAGCCACCTGGGTTTAGTTCATTATGTGAGAGCTGATTGGTTTTTTTCCTCCATTCACAGGTGATAGATATGGGTGGGCTTTTCATTCTTGCACATATATATATATATATATTGTTGCGGGCCGGCCGGGTCGGGTGAGAAGACCACTAGGAGGGGGAAGCTACGTCGATTCCCACCAGACTCCCGGAATTGAAGGCCGTCGCTCATGGATAATTCCGTGACGCGGAGAGTCGCTTAAGCGACCGTGGACGCCAATAACTCAACCGCACGACCGAGGGTCCTCCCGACGATGGAATCGGGTTACCTAATTAACCACGCGGTTTAACCACCGGGGAACCACGCCCTCGGTACGCCTTGCCCGAACCGGATCACTCTACCGGATCGGATGCAGCCGAGCGGCACTGCCAAGGACGTACCGGCTAAAGTAGGAAGGACCGTTGGGAATAAAGACCCGGCTAAACCTGGATTCGAACCATGCTGGACCAATGAGGGAAAAGACAAAGGCGAGCTGGGAACATTTCTAATATGATGATTTATTTACAAGCGAGTGAGGAAAAGCATATGGCACAACAAAGGTTTATTGGGTATGTAACGCAGGGATAGAGGAGAGGGGTGTGTGGGGGGGGGGGTGCGACAATTATACAAGCAACTTACCAAAGCAGACACAGTGCAGACTTGACGCGAGATTATCACAGTAACAACAAATAAAGATCTTCTGCAGGCTTACTTAACAGACAGGTGCCAGCACACTCAGACACACACAGAAAAGAAGAAGCCCCAATGAAGAAAAAGGACTTTTGCAGCCAGGGAGGGAGGGGGTTGAGGTTATAGTTTTCGGTACCTGGGTGTTTCGGGGTGGGATGTTCCGTGGTGCCACCCAACAATAGCCGCGTTGTTCTGGCCACAGCCGCACGTGTGGAGATCGTGTTCCGAACAGGAGGAGCTTGAGTGGAGAAGGGAGGAGTCCAGAGGGCGAGGGTGGAGCAGTAGGCGAGACCAGGAAGGTGGAGTCGAGAGGCAGGAGGCGGTTCGACATCATGTGGGCGGAGCCGAGGAACAGGAGGCGCGCCGTCCAGGCGCGACGTGGGCAGAGTCGAGGACAGGAGACAGCGTGGAAACACACACACTCTCAATTCTTCACTTACACAGAGGATTTATCCGTGTTTTATAGAGCCCGGAGCTCGGGGGAGGGGCCATGCCGAATCTGACGCCATCGCCTGAGTTGGCGTTCCGACTGGCCCCGACCCCTCACATGGTCCGCCAGCCTGGGCCGGGCCTCGGGTTGACGCTGGTGCAGCCCGCCCACCTTACTGCGTGACTCGCTGCACATGTCTGGTTTTGGGTAGACGCTGGTGCACGGTTATGGTAGACGAGACGAGGGGGCAAGCGAGGCAGAAGGCACCGTGGATCGTCACGCTGTGGAAAACGAGACGAGGGGGCAAGCGAGGCAGAGGGCACGGTGGATCCTCGTGCTACACGCTGTGGTAGACGAGACGAGGGGCAAGCAGGCAGATTTACCTCAGGAGTGAAAAGAGGAAGAGTGGGAAGTGGAATGGAGGGGAAAATGATTTAATAAACCTAACTAATAGCCCATCGCAACGCACTCCCTTGTCCTCCCACTACACAAAAGGAAGGGGTCTATCTGCACGTATATTAATGGCATAACTGACTCGGGACAACTATCTGTTGTATGCATGCGGTTCCGAGAACCGCAACAATATCTACAAGAGGGAGTGTGAAGCATTGGGATTCGCATGAATGTACTATTGGTGAATGTCTTTATTGCTGTGGAGGAACTCTGGGAAGGATTTGATACAGCATAACGCTTTCCTTGTGTAGGCCTTCTTTGTTGCTTTATGCAGCAGTTTTGGCTAGAGAAGCATGGGAGGTGTTTATGTATATATATGTACACACACACACACACACACACACACACACACACACACACGCACACACATACCTCAAAGTTATTAGATCCATCAAGTGTGTCAAACGTATTTACAATTTTACATGCACTGCATTGACCGTAAACACGACCACTGGTGTTGACATCGCTGGCAGCCAATCAGAGCACGTCTCCTCTCAACCAATCAACACACACGCTGATGGCTTTCTGCTCGGTGCCTCACCATATTGATAATTCTGCCAAAAGCCTTGGGAATTATGCTGAAAGTGTCAAGAAACATCATCAGTCTGGAACTGAAATTGAAACTATTAAGGCGGATGGAGTCGCGTGTTGGTGCCACCCCTGATAAGTGTGAATTTGGCTGAAAGTTGCCGTCTGGAAGGACAATTGTAAAGAACAAAGAAAACAAAACATAAAACATGTCGTCAGTCCATGACCCCTGGAGGTGCAACAAAATTAAAGAGATCTCAGAGCAGTTTAATGGAGAATATTGAAAGACTTTTATCCTCCTGGATTGAGAATATGAATCGGTGTGTTATAAATGCCTTTAATCCAGGCAGTAAGTATGGCTAAGGCGCTGAGTTTACATGATGAAGTAAAGAGCAGGAAGGCGAGCGGTCTACTCAAGAGAAGTTTATGGCCAGTCGATAGATTCGAGAGTGGTTTGATAGATTTAAACTCCGCAGCAATTTGGATAACATTCTCTTAACTGGTGAAGCTGCGAGCGCGGACGAGCCTACGGGAGCTGAAATCCCATCTAAGTTTAATGTCCTTGTGGAAGTTTTGCCTCCCCAGCTAGTTTTTAATGTGGACGAAATGGGGCTTTATTTTTTTTTTAGGAAGAGGATGCCGTCATGCACATTCATTTCCAAGGAAGAACAACATCATATAACTAAATCACCAAGCAACCTTTCTCGTCAGAGAAGGCTCCGTAAAGCTACCAAAATCATGAACTGAAGATAAGCTCTTTGTTGTTTCAAACCCTACCCGGGTTCCTTCACAGCTGCAGACATTTACACACAGCACATGTATGAGTACCCGAACGCTCCATGCCTCCGTCAGCCATCATTCCATTTTCATCGCTTAACGGCAGGCAGATCGTCGGCGAGAGTTGCTCAGCAGTTTTTGTTGGTATCATTCCCAACCTACTGAGAAGTCTGCTTTGTTTATGGAAACAAATACTTTATGTTTGGCGAAGGCTTGAGGACTCTAACTGCAGAGGATTCTCTGGTGATGTAGTTGCGGAGTGGTGGGGGGTAAATTGCTGCCACAATTGGTAGTACCCAACAAATAGAAGGCTCCAAATGTAATGACAATGGAGTTTTACTTTTGTTCTTTTTCACACTGAGGTTTTACAAGCAATCTTTGTTTTATTCTACTTTTTTCAAAAACAAAATTGGCTCACAACGAAATGGCTTGACACTGCTATGGACATGTCGATGCTGTTTCAAACCGGAGGCTGTCGCAAAGCTCTTCCCACAGTCACCACAGCAGTGACTATGCGCTCCGCCGTGCCGTGATCGAAAGTGCCGCTGGAGATTTGATGGGTCAGTGAATGCCTGAGGAACAGCACAGGAGACAGGGAAAGCCACATGCTTCTTAAACAGAAAAAAACAACAACAAATCTTATTAACAGTCATACATATTGGAATTGCACTGACATGAATACCCCCGTATGGATCGCGAGGATTGGATGCACGTGTGAAATAACCAGCTGAGAAAGCAACACAGGTTTGGTTAGCATAACAGCTTGGTGATAGAGACGAGATGAGGGGACTATGACAACATAGTCCTCAACAAAGAGGACTTTGACTCTGAATTAATTCCCAACTAGAACGGCACTTGGTTGAGCGCGTACCTCCACCGAGCTGAACAGTTTACGTTTTGTCTCCCACTGATCGGTCGGATCTGGATCCAAACCTGAACCAAAATCGAATCAGCTCGTTCTTGTCACCTACCCAACTCCTCTACCAAGTTTTGTCATAATCCGTCCCCAACTTTTTTGAAACATCATGTTATATGTCATTTTGGCCCCATATCTCAAAGGTGAAAAATCAATTTAAAAATTTAAAAAAAACTCTTGTATCTGGATTCAGATCTTCAATAAAATCGAATCAATTCGTCCTTGTCAGACACCCAATCTGTTCATCAAATTTTGTCCAAATCCATCCGTAACTTTTTGAGACATCCTGCTCACGGGCAGACAGATCGACAGACAGGGATGAAAACACAACCGCCATTCACCTTCGGTGGGGGAGGGAACAATGTCAAAGGCTATTCATCAATGTGTGTGCCATCCCTCAGAAAGACATTCAACTGAGAAACTCGTCTGCCAGCATTAGATTATGGACGTCAAAGATCCCATCTTGTGCTCCGCGAAGAGTCGGCGAGATATCGCTGGCACGGCACTAATCACGGCTCAGGGATAATATGAATTTCTACCTCCTTCATCTTTGATCGTTCTTCCTTTCGTCTTTTGTGGCCTTGCAACCCCTTCTATGGCCGCAGTCTTGTTCGGTGGAATATCAACAGAAAAAAAAATAATTAAAAAATAAACCGCGAACAAATTCCAAATTCCTGCCATAACCAGCAGAGGGCATTGCATGAGCATCACAGCCGCAGCCTCAGCCAGTGATGCAGCCCTGCAGTTTTGTGCTACATGGAAATGAAGAAGCGCAAATCTTATTATCCACAGAGATGGATGAGAAGGCAACATCCTATATATATATATATATATATATATATATATATATATATATATATATATATATATACATACATACATACATACACACACTCAGACAAGCCATCAGCTCTTAAAAAAAAAAACTGCAATAAATAGTAAATAAATAAATAAAATCATTGTAGAGTGTTACAAGGACTGACAAGGAAATATAACACAGGTGGAGGCTGTTCATCCCATAATGCCTGGTGAACACCATACTAATTATCCACACAAGATCCAAGGAAGAAAATACAAAAAAAAATTAAATGTTTTTATTTTATTTTTAAGTTTTGTATTTTTTTTTCATTTTTCTTCTTCCCTCATGGGAGGGGGGCATGAGCCTGGCCAAAACACACACAACATCAACCACAACAACACCCCTTGACAAGAACCCCACCAACGGCACTCCGTACAATGCACACAATCACCCATTAATGCTCAAACTACCGAAAAGTCCTGTCAACATCCCTATACCCCTCTATCTCCATAACTTCCAGGTACCTATCGAATTCCAATTTAAACTTATCTTCTGTTTCTGCTGCTACCACCTTTCCAGGGAGACCATTCCATGCATTAACTACTCTCTGAGTGAAAGTCCCCTACCTTACTAATGTCTTAACTCCTTCTTTACTCTCAGCTAACAGATAACCTAACCGAACCCTAACACCTAACCCTAACCCTAACAAACCCTAACCCTAACAGCTAACCGAACCTAACTAACCCTACCCTAACCTAACAGCTAACCCTAACCTAACAGCTAACCTAACCCTAACAGCATCCTAACCCTAACCCTAACAGCTAACCCTAACCCTACAGAACTAACTTGAACAGCTAACCCTAACCCTAACAGCTAACCCTAACCCTAACCTAACAGCTAACCCTAACCCTAACAGCTAACCTAACCCTAACCCTAACCCTAACCTAACAGCTAACCTAACCTAACCCTAACCCAACCCTAACCCTAACCCTAACCCTAACAGCTACCCTAACCCTAACCCTAACCCTAACAGCTAACCCTAACAAACCCTACAAACCTAACCCTAACCCTAACCCTAACCTAACAGCTAACCTAACCCTAACCCTAACCCTAACCCTAACAGCTACCCTAACCTAACCCTAACCCTAACCCTACCCTAACAGCTAACCTAACCTAACCCTAACCCTAACAGCTAACCCCAACAAACCCTAACCAACCCTAACCTAACCCTAACCTAACCCTAACCCTAACAGCTAACCTAACCCTAACCCTAACCCTAACCCTAACCCTAACCTAAACAGCTAACCCTAACCCTAACCCTAACAGCTAACCTAACCCTAACAGCTAACCCTAACTCTATCAGCTAACCCTAACCCTAACCAACCCTAACAAACCTGTTAGGGTTAGGCCCCTGGTCCTAACACTGTCTACTCTGTTGAATAATTCATCTTCACTTATTTTATCTCAACCTTTCATTATCTTAAACATCTCAATCATATATCCTCGTAACCGCCTCCTTTCTCGTGAATAAAGCCCTGTCTCCTTCAGCCACTCCTCATAGCTGAGTCTAGCTCGGCCTGGAATCAATCTTGTAGCCCTACGCTGAACCCTCTCCACGGATCTATGCTTCCTGAGTTGTGGTGACCAAAACTGCACACACTATTCTAGATGTGGCCCTCACTAAATCCTGTACAATGTTAACACCACCTCTTTGAATTTATAATTGATCCCCCTCCGAATACAACCTAAAACACTATTTGCCTTACTATAGCTGCCGGTTTACCTCCCGTATCTCTGACCCCCCCAGATCCTTCTCCTGTGTGACATGATCCAAAATTACCCCTTACATCCTGTAATCTCTATTTTCATTGTTCTTTCCCATCCCCAACACCTTACACTTGTTCAGGTTAAATTCCATCTGCCAATCTATTGCCCAATCTGTACAAGTTTCAATACTTTCCTGTATCTGATCACCCCCTCTGCTGTCCACCTTACCATCAAGATGATGTTCAGTTTCAAAGACTGCATCTGCCCCGCCTGTTGTTCTCTGCTGCTGTTTTACATTTCTCATGAATTGCTTAACAGTGTGACAAAAGTTGTGAAAGTTGGAATGGTATCATCTACTTCTTCTTGCGTATGGCAGCTTGGCTGCCGGGTAGCTATCATTCTGTTGCGATGCGACTATGCCACTGATGCTGTGCCCCTTAAACCAGTACACTGGTACTCATTTCACCTTCCTCGGAAGGATAACAGGCTGAGTCAATCCCACCTGGTGTTCATTCATCAGCCAAAGGGGCTCAAACTCAAGTCCCTAAAATCCCAACCTTGCCACCCGAACCACGAAGCCAACACCAGGCTTGGGATTGTATGTAAACACACAAGGAAATCTAAACACCGGAGAAGGACACTGGGCCCATCACGCCCATGTCACCTCCACATTCCTGACAACTAAGGGTCACAACACGATTCCTGTACCTTTTAAAATTTATATATTTATTTATTTATTTGTACGCAGCCCGTGACTGTTTGGCTGCATCTTTTTGTGGGGGCACAGCTGTGCCGCTGATGCAATGCCCTCTGTTACCAACATGCTGCTACTCATTTCGTCGACCTCGGAAGGATGGCAGGCTGAGTCAACCCACCAGATGTATATTCAATGGAATGACAGGGGCTTGAAATCAGGACTGTTCGATCTTAAGCCAGCCACCTTCACCATTAATCCAACACCAGACTTACAAAGTATCTGATTATTTCTGAACCAAAAATGCCAAATGATTCCTGTATTCCTGATTCTTGTTGAATCCAACTCTTCAATTTTATACTTTCGAGCAGGATTATTACCTGGTCATTCATCACCTGTTTGAAAATACTTGAAATACCTGACTGCTCGTCGGCAAATTTGAATTCTCGGCATATGATGACACCACTAGATGTAACGAATGTGGAGTTAATTTTGCACAACTACCTGAGCTCTCACTCTGATGCTACCAGTAAGTCCCATATTATCTCGGATCGGTCATCCTTCGTGTGCTCGGCAACTCTTCGGGCCGATCCCTGAGCAGGATCAAGATGTTCAAAGGGAGTAAACTGCTCAGCCACCTTGGAGGACATCGTTAATTTTGAGTACCGATCCAAAAGAGTCTCTAAGAATTATTAAAAGATCCCCAACTCGTTCGAGTTTGGAAGGTTTCCTCAAATCAGACAATGGAAATTGAATTTGTGATATCATTGGATCGCCAACAGATGGTTTCTGATTAAAAACAAACCTCGAATTTTGAGCGTGGGACCACAGACCGATAAAATCATTAGCATTACAAACTACCCAACACTTCCATGTAGCTGTATGAGCCTCACCTTGGCACAAGCAGCGCATTCAAAAGGCCTCCCACCATCGTGTGCCATCTGGTGGCGAATGAGGTTCGAACGCCAGTTGAAAGCCTTAGGGCACTTCTGGCAGGGAAATCCTCCATTTTCAGTCCGCCCTCTGCTTGACTGTGCACTAGCAACCCACGAGAAAACACATCGACGAGCATTAGGCAAACGGTCATAAATACACTCGAAATTTGCAGCACTCAGTCGGATTTGGATTTGAAAGCCACCCGATATATTTATTAATGAGTTGTTTGAGGTTAAATGTTCCGCTCCCCTTCCCCCGAAAAGATTTTCACCATGAATAACGAGACTTGTGTTTCTACGGCATCAGGACACATCACACATGGCTGGAACAATCAATGTGCCCACGGCTCAAAACTACACACAAAAAGGATGAACATCTCCGCAGAGTTTCACCACATGTGCAGAGGAAAAAAAATCCGACTTTTAATCCGGATGCGACGTCATGGCATGGAGCTGGCAAGGATGGACGAGACCTAGAGGTACACACACTCACCTCGAATCTGTCTAGCCTGGGTTTGAATCTCGACCCAGCTATAAACTGTCATCAAAGTGTTTCTTTGGTCGGGTGATTCATCGATGATTGTGCCGTCTCTCTGATGGACGTTAAATTGGGTGTCCCTTCCACCGACATCAGTCAGTGGACGTTAAAGGTCCGTTGGTGTCCTTCACAAAGAGCAGGAGGGTATTGACAGTCACCGCCAACAAATTACAAATTCCTGCTCTAACCAGCAGGGGGCACTACATCAGTGGTGCAGCCGCTCTCCCAGCACTGATGCAAACCAGTAGCCACAGGCTGCACACCAAATGATGATCATGGCACGATCATTTAACTTTGTAACCTATAATCAGTTTTCAATTTCTGGTTGTAACTGTGCAAAGCAGAAATGTACATTACAGTATGATACCACAGGCAAGGTGTGGAAGCGGAGAGGTAACAATCTCACCTGACGTGTTTTTTGCAAACGGTTTTGCAGCACCGTGTTGGTGTGACATTGCGGATGGAGCCGGACACCCGACCGACGTCCTCACCGACAGACACACGCCTGGAAACCGAGCCTGCAGCGTCTATTCTGGGGCCGACGCCAGAATTCGGGTACATTTCAATGTCCGCCATCTTTTTCCATCCCCACCAGCAAGAATCCTGTCCCTCTGAAAAGTGATGGAGGAATGGGAGGTGAGTAGCATTCAGACACCTGTAATCTGCTGCTTGGCAGCCATAACCACAACGTACGATTTGGAAGACGTAGTTGTAACCTTGAAATCAGTGGATACTTTGTTGCCAAAAGTCATGACCGATGTAGATATGTTGGCAAGTCCTGCTGCACACTACCAAAAATAAATTTTCACCCTTCTACCCCCACTCTATGACGCTCCGGGAAATATCCCACAAACTCCCCAAAGCGTCATGTATTTTGTGTGCGGCCCCTAAGAAAAACAAGGTACAGCCATCGAGTCTCTTGCGTAAGGCCTCATCATGGCCTAATCAAGCCTGATGTTACCTTAGTGGTTACGGTGGCTGGCTTGCGATCTTTGGGTCCTGAGTTCAATTCCCGTTATCTGCTGAATTAACACCAGGCGGGGTTGACTCAGCCTATCATCCTTCTGAGGTTGGTGAAATGAGTACCAGTGAACTGGTATAGGAGCACAGCATCAGTGGCATAGTGGCATAATGGCATCCCAACAAAATGACAGCTACCTGGCAGCCAAGCTGTGAAGAAGAAAAAGAATAAGAAGAATAAGAAGACCTAATCATAGACTGTTGCCTTGTTTCTCGAGGTTGGAGGTGCTCACCCACTAACATGAACCATGAGTCGTGTTTTGATAATTGTGAGACAAGTTATTTGTGCACTCCTTGTGACTGTTGACGAATCTCTGATTCATAAGAGCCCCCATGGGTCATGCCCCCACAAACAACCAAGAGAAGGTCAGATTTTGTAATGTGGGGGACAAATTTATTGACTTCAATGAGGTTTCGTTTTAAAGCGGTGCTGTTCTCGACGAGCATTTTCAGATGTTGCGGTCGTTGCAGGTCCAGTTTGGTGTTTCAGGCCCTGCCGTTAGTCTTGAACATATCTGCAGCAGCAATACTTGTTGTTCCACAAAACGTAATTACAGAATTTGATGTGCCAGGACCTCCATATTTGTTGCACCATTCCATGTGATGCCATGAAAGTCCCAAATTGATTAACGGCGTGCGTACAGATGCAGAGGGTCGCGGATGGTTTTCCAGAGGGATGTCATCGTTCAGATCGTTCGGTCGGCCAAACGAAGACGTGTTGGGTTGATAACCTCCCAGAGTGGTCAGGGTGCAATGTCACTGAACTCAAAGTGGCAGTGCTGGAAAAAATGGGTTGCGTCGAAAGCGGCGGCGGTGGTTCTGGTGTTGTATAATTTGAGGAGGCGACCATGGGCTTATGCCTTTGTCGAATGGTGATGGTGCAGATGCTCATCCATAATATTCTTTGAAACATGTGAATCAACAAACTGTTCCTGTGCTGAGCCATATTTGTTGCATCCAACAAGCCATGGCAGGATTCACGGCCCTCTGGAGGTGATTTTGAACGATCTTCCTGATCGATGGTCAGGGTTGGAGTTGACGGCGTATTCCATTTCATGATGACGTCCCCGTGCACGATTGATTTAGGGAATGCCAAGATGGTCTTAATTGTCCTCTCATCTCCTCCTCTCCCTTTCATCTCCTCTCCCTGTTAAGGCTGGAGTCCCTGAATGTCGTGTTCTGGGCCTAGTCCTATTTCTGATCTTCACCAATGATCAATGATCCCTCTGACTCTCTGGAAAATACCCTTTATCTATTTGCTGATGACTTCACAGTCTTCCGTGACGTCCCTCATCCTTCGGACAGGAAGGCTGCGGCCACTTCCCTCTCTTCAGACTTTGACAAAATCGCAAACTGATGAAACACTTGGAATATATCTTTCAATCCTGACAAATCCCTTACACTCCCACTGTCTCCCTCAGAAAGGACTGTACAGCAAACCCTCCCATCAAATTTATTCATAACCCTCCCGAACACGTTCAATCACTGAAATGCTTGGATCTCACAATCAGCCATGATCTTTCTTGGGGAAACCACATATCAAGGTTAACCTCCAAAGCCAGTCAACGACTGGACATCCTCTGTAATATAAGGTCCTTCCTTGGCACACCTGAACTCCTATCCACCGCCAAAGCCTTCACCTTCAGCTTCATGAAGTACTGCTCTCCCCTCGGGGCTGGCTTCCCCGCCTCACACCTTGTCCAGCTTGACGCCATGGAAACCAAAACCTTCAAGATAATTTGAAGCTCAGTCTGTGGGCTTATCACTCCGCCATCATTGACAGGTTGGTGGTGTCTCTGTCTTCTTGTCTGTGTGATCGTTATTGAATTTTCACTTTGCATCCTCATATGAAATGATACACCAGTATGGCAGTAAAAGCAACTTCGTGACATTCCAAGAAAGATTGGTGAAGGCAGCCATCTTCAATTGGCCCCAATTATTCCCACCTTCTGGTGTGGTCACTGGAGGAGGTTTTTCGGCCTGCGTCCTTCAGGAACAGGCAGGCCGGGCCTGATGGGTGCCCCCACATGTATTAACTGGGAAATTAATCAACATACATTTCTTGCTTCATGATCCATTTTTCATACAAGTATGTAAAGTCAGGGCTGCAAACTCCCCTCTAGACTGTCTACCCCGGGTTCGAATCCCAATCCAACGATAAACTGTCATCTCAGTGATCGATCATCAACGTGTGTGCTGCCCCGGCCTCGGATGGACGTTAAACCGGGATCTGCCGGCATTCGTTGGCGGGAAGCACCGACAACTCTGTGTAGACTACAGAGCATGGTACATGAGATCATGACGACCGACTGCTTGGTGTTCCCACATTCCATCTGAGCACACAGTTCACATTCCCAAGTTATCCCAGGATCCCAAGTGAAATTCCAAGATAGACCTATTGTGCTGATTTGTTAACCAATTACCCATGTCATGCATGTGAAGGATGTATATATATGTAGAGTTTTTTTTTTAACTTAAGAGACGTGACTTTGGAGAAGGAAATGGTTTCCTCAAGATTTTTATTACGGTGACCTGAGGGTGGTGTTGAAGACGCTTTACCTCCAACGTGAGGTGCGGCTTCCTCTCGGGGGTTCCCCAAAGTGTCGCTCGACCGTCTGCCCACCATGTTGGCCCTTTCAAGAGGAACTACCTGCACAGAGAGGCAAATGTGACACTGATTAGAAAACCGACAAGTAGGAAGCAAGTTGTTCGCTTATCAGCCGGAGGAAAAGAATGCTCGAACGCACCTTGCCATCCTGTTGGCATATCAGGAAATGGCTTCTGGTTGCGCGAGTCCTGGTGTCAGGTAACATAACGAATTAAATAAATGAGGAGTCATTTCGGATAATGGACAACTATAGGATAAAACTATCTGTGGGAAACTTGGCGACAACACGCGAGGACGGCGCTTGCGTTGCCCTCGTGCTCAACCAGGGTAATCCGAGGCTCGGCCACCACCCTCGTTCCCACTAAGTGCCCCCATAAGGCCTGCCCTTGGATGTCCCAGAGTTTGTGCGGGTGCGGGGACTTTTAGCCGGAAGTGTGCTGAGGTTTTACCCGCGCTCATTTCCCTTTTACTCGCCCGGAGCGAATTTGTCTGCGGCCAACATCAACAGGCCTCACTGTGCCTGCTCGGCTGCGACTAAACAGGAAGTGAAGGCGTTCGAGCTTGTGGACGAGCGATGGTGTGAGAGGCAGGGGTGAAGAGGAGAAATCAATATGATGGGCTCGAGAGCCGGTGTCTCGTCGACCGTCCCAATGAAGGGCCGTGAAAAAATATTGGCCTTTTTTTTTTCCTCCCACAGGTGCAAACATTTATTAAATTAGTACACCTTTAGACAGACATATCTGTGCAGTTATTGATCACTTTTAGCACAACTAAAGGTGATTACAAGCCGGTAGGCGACGTTGGTGGTCGCTACATAATTGCATACTAGTCATCCAGTTTTTGACGGATCGGGCTGAAATTTTTTTGACAAAGAGGTTGATTATAGTGCGCATAAAAGCGCGGAAGCCGATTTTCTATTTTCGAAAAAAATGTTTTTTCATTGTTTCATTTTTTTTTGCCAATGTTTTTTCAAGTTTCATCAAAATCGGTTGACTCCTCCGGCCTCCAGAGCTGTCCATTACATACAAACAAACAGACAGACGGAAAACCTGAGAAAAACGGTAGTCTAGCGAGCGACCACCCAATAATTATTTCAAATTAAAATAAATGACGGGTCAGTGCAACATGTAACTGCAAATTCACAATCATGACCATCGGATGTAATATCAATCCCAGGATCACGGGAGCTGTAATTAAATATATAATTAATGAATCGGTGGAACTTTTCACCCCGAGGTGAACCTGATGGATGTCAGAAGAAATAAAATCATGACAAAAATAAAACCAAGACACCTTCATCAAATGTATGTTAAATAGATGGGTCGTCGAACAGGTAAAGGTGTGATCTCTCGTTATAATGATCTTTTTGTGAGCTCGGTGTTAGGCTTGTTGGTTAAGGTGGCTGCCTTCAAATCTTAGGGTCTTGAGTTCAAGCCAAGTTAAATAACACGAGGTGGGCTAAATGAGTGCCGGCTTACTGGTACAACGGGGTAGTGCATCAGCGGCACAGCTGCACTTCGAAAAATGATGCAACCAGCAGCCACAGGCTACATACAAAATAATAATAATAATAATAATAATAATAATGATCTTTTGTACATGTATTCGGTGTCTGACTACACGGTTGAGGCTCGACTTAGACGTCTTATAATTTGCTTTCCCGATACGCTGTAATCAAATGTTTCGAGATACGGGGTTCGAATCCCAACCCAGCTCTAAACCGTCATCTTGATGTTTCACAGGCAAGACGATTCATCAATGTGTGCGACGTCCTTCGGATGGACGTGGAACTGGAGTCCCGTCTGCTATCATTAGTTGGTGTACGTTTATGATCCCATGGTGTCCTTCTCGAAGAGTCGACGAGCCATCACCGGCACCCTGAAAAAACATCCGGTTCTAACTTACTTCATCGAACATCAACTTTCACAAACCAATTTTCATTTATTTATATCCACTTTACCATCTTCCAATGACAACACCCAGCCTTGGATTATTTATTTATTTATATACACTCAACCGTCACCACTCCCTACATCCCACCTTGAATTAATTATTTATTTATGAGCAAATCCCACCTGTTGCTTTCCTGACGGGAGTACTAAAGAGGTGGAGGGGAAGCAGCGAGGAGGGGTGGGAAAGCAAGGAGGGGTAGAGAAAGGGAAGACAGTGTGAGGTGAGAGGAAGGGAAGGCAGACGTGTGGTGGAGTGTTAATCACGATTCATACTGTTTCATCAAAATGATTCTGCATTGAATAACAGTGAAGATGGAAACAAAATAATGTCTGAAATCCATTTTCTACCGGTCATACTATCAACACGGCCCGGAGAAAAAACCTGCCAGATGCATCCGGAGTCAAGTCGTTCGGACATAAACACTGCTCGGACACATCCAAAGACAAATTCCTGTCCGGATGCGTCTGGAGACAAACTCCTGTGCATAGACAAACTCCCGTCAAGACATAAATACTGCCCCGACATAAATACCGCATGGACATAAATACCGTGCGGATGCATCTAGACTCTAGAGACAAACACAGCCCAGATACGTCTGGAGACAAACACCACCCAGATGCATCCAGAGACAAACACCGCCCAGACACGTCCAGAGACAAACACCATCCAGACACATCCTGAGACAAACTCCAATTCGGACACATCTGGAGACAAAATCCCGTCTGGACATGTCCGGAGATAAACTCCCGTCTGGACATAAACACTGCCCAGACACATCTCGAGACAACCACTGCCCGGACGCGTCCGGAGCCAAGCTGTCCAGAGACGAACACCACTCAGACAAGTCCAGAAATAAACACCACCCGGACACAAATTCCCATCCGGACACGTCCGGAGATAAATACCATCCTGACACGTCCGGAGATAAATACCATCCTGACACGTCCGGAGACAAACCCTACCTGGATACGTGCAGAGACAAACACCACTCAGATATAACCACTGTCCGATATGTCCAGAAACAGACAGACAGAGAGAGAGAGAGAGAGAGAGAGAGAGAGAGAGAGAGGTGTAGGAGGAGGGTGCTACACTGTATAGGGAGTGGGGAGAGCAAGGATGGGAAATAGAGAGAAAGAGGGGTGGGGGTCAGGGAGTTAGCAGAGAGAGTATGTTATGCTTTATGAACAAAACACACACACACACACACACACACACACACACACACACACACACACGCTTGGCTGATATCGGCAATTTTAAAGGAATCGGCAGGTTGGAGTCAGTGTGATTACCAATTTCAGTACGTACCATATACACCCCAGAAACCTTGAGTAGCTTTCACCGAAAAACATCGTTACACTTACATAGATGTTACAGGGATATGTTCACAAACATGATTCTTTATAAACAGCTGTGTGACGGGTGGGAAAAAAATTTGGCTCGGTAATTTCGAAAACACGTTAATATGGCAAACGGCTCATAAATCGGGTGTTATTTCACATCAACTCACTCATGGTGATGGAGCGTGAACCACTTGCTCAGGGCGACGGAGCATGAATTACTCTCTCAGGGTGACGGAGCACAATGCACTCGCTCAGGATGAGATATGTAATATGTATATATGATCATATGCTATATGTATATGTATATGTATATGTATATGTATATATGTATATGTATATGTATATGTATGATGTATATGTATATGTATATGTATATGTATATGTATATGTATATGTATATGTATATGTATATATATAGCCTGGTGTTGGCGTAGTGGTTAGGGTAGCGGCTTGGGATCCAAAAGGTCCTGAGTTCAAGCCCCGTTGGCCGCTTGAATTAATACACACCAGGGGTTGACTCAGCCTGCATCCTTCCGAGGTCGGCGAAGTGAGTACCAGTGTACTGGGCCCGGTGTATGCCCCGGTTAGAATAGGTGTACCATATCCCTGTGTCGTAAGAGGCGACCAGGGTTGCGTCAGGAAGGGCATCCAGCATAAAAACTAAGCCAAATCACTATGCGGTCATACGGATGATCCACTGTGTCGACCCCTAACGGGAGCAGCCGAAAGAGAAGATAATATATATATATATATATATATTTGTGGGGTGTGTTTACACACTGTGAAGCACACGAACCGTACTTCCCCATTGCCTCGGTCACTCACCTGCATTTGATTTTTCATTTATTTATTTTCATTTACAGATGCTTTCTGATGGTTCTGTGATTTTTTCCTGGTGTATCGGCTTCGTTGTCCATCGGCACACAAAATTACCGCGCTTCTCCTTTGTCTTGGCTCGCTCACCTGCATGTTTCATTTAATTATTTTCATTTATTTATATTTTAATTTACAGACGCTTTCTGATGGTTCTGTGATTTTTTCCTGGTGTATCGGCTTCGTGTCCATCGGCACACAAAATTACCGCGCTTCTCCTTTGTCTTGGCTCGCTCACCTGCATGTTTCATTTAATTATTTTCATTCATTTATATTTTTAGTTTTCACCACCGTTTGTCTGCCTTTGAGCACGATACCTGAAACGTTGTGGATGGGCGACAAAACTAGGTGGATGTTTTGGCTGGTTGACAAGAACGAGCAATTTGATCTTGGTTAAGGTCCGGATTCAGACCTGACCTACCAGTGGGATACAAAATGTAAATTGTTCAGCCTTGCGGAGGTATGTGCTCCACCGAGTGCCATTGTAGTTTCACCTTGTTCTCATGAATTTTTATTTAAAATTTCCTTTGTATTTAGCAGTAAATGCAGAGCTTACATTCAGCATCAGCATGTGGTTATTCACAACAAAAACCTTTTCAAATCCACCAATAACATTTATTTTGTGCACTATTTTCTCTTCATTTTGTTTCAGTTGGTTGTTCATGTGGTTGGTGTCTGATGAACATGGGTCTTTCTCTCACACTCGGGACTCATTACACGTATCCATCCATCCATTGGGACCATACTCTGTGCAGAGCGTTGATGCTACCTCAGCAGTCTCCTTGGCTATTGGGCACAAACCTGGATGAGTCGCCACTCCGACACAGAATACCAGCAAGCTGGCACTCATTTTGCCGACCTGGAAAGGATGACAGGCAGAGTCAACCCCACCTGGTATTAATCCAACAGCCGAGTGGGATTTAAACTCAGGATCCTAGGATCCCAAGCCCAACACCCTAACCATTAAAGCCAACATCAGGCATATTGCATGTGTGGTGGACAATCTATTTGTCTAGGACCCTCAAGCAACAACAATTACTGGATAGGCAGTGCTCCAACAATCTGTGGCTAGATTTGATCACACATCACGGTCTTGATCTGAAACAAATACCACCAGCTTTCCTGTAGAAGTTCTTGCCTGGGTCAATGACATCACCGGTCGACTTGCAATGCAGTTGGTCGTCGTTCCTGAACTTGAGAACTTTCATACCATCTTCCTTATGAGGCACGTTTCCCGTTGAGAAAGTTTACATTTTACTCTCATTGTTTTTGGTACTTTTTACTCTCACCAGAGAAGCGGTTATTGCATTTAGGTCCATTTGTCTGGTGCTCTGTCTGTCTGTCTGTCTGTCCGTCCACACATAATGTGCTAGTATACACCAGGACCGTCACCTGGTGGTAGCCGGTATTACACACATTATGTCATTCAACTGAGTATGTCTACAAAGTAGGTACTACTTAGAATGCGGGCACATCTATAAAGTACATACTATAAAAATACCTCCACGTCCGTAAAATATCGGTATCTATAAAATACGTACATTTGTAGTCCATGAATTACATGGGATTGGAATGTGAATCGATTACATGGGAAGGGACTTAAGAGATGGGGGGGATAATGGGTGGTAGTTTGAAGGGATGTGTTCGAAAAATATTGGGTGAGGGGTGATAAATCCCACTGTTGTGCATATTATATACCAGCAGGAGCTACCTGGCAGTGCCCTGGAAGAGATGTTCCCAGCGGTAGCTTCAGGATGTA
>CM068955.1:2934551-2968327 GCA_035128595.1 Eptatretus atami
AAGAAATCGCCACGCAAATTTTCATGGCTTCACTGTTTTCAGCAAACTGTATTTAAATACCAATATGGCTGCCAGACCACGTGACACACGATGGTCATTTTTATGAAAATCCTGTTCAATTTTTAAGTCAATCGGATGAAAGTTGAGGATTTCAGAAATTTGGCCTTTGTTGACGTCTGGGCTTATGGTGACCTCAAAAATAATTGATGGTTCAATTCAATGAGGTGATGTGAACATTCTGTTAAAATTTCAAGTCATTCGGATGAAAAATGACAATTTTAGAAAATTGGCCTATGTTGAGCTTTTGGCCTACCAGGTCAGGTCAGGTCAGCTATGGGTGCATGCACCCGAGCAGTGAGTCGCCGAGTCCACTTTCCACCAGTACTCCTCCATCTGGCCATCCCCCAGGCAGATTCCTGGCCCATTCCCATCTCCTTGAGATGCCGGTCAACCTGCTGCAACCACGAGACACGTGGTCGGCCCTTTGACCTCCTCCACTCACGAGGCTCCCTCGCCGAGAGAATCTGGTGAGCAGGATCAGCGTCAGGAAAATGAGCCACATGTCCATACAGCCGCAGCTGACTCTCACGGTCATGACGGCATGGGAATCGCTTGAGGAAGGTTCCTGCATCACCAGTCGGGCAAAGACAGGGGAGCATTTTTCCTCTTCTTTTCTGGCAGCAGCCAATTGCGATTGACAATGGGCCCGCATACACAATGTACCTCCAAGGTCTCCTCAAGTTGTTCAGCCATCTCAAAGAGCTAAACAACAGCCAACATGGATGAAGGATTATGTGGTTGACTGGTTGATGTGAATTCTAAACATAACATTTCCCTCTTCTTTATGAAAACAGTGACATCATCAGGAACGGAAGTGACCGTTGGATTTGTCGGTGCGAGAGGTGCTGAGAGAGACATGGAGTTCGAGGCGTAAAGGACGTGCTGTGATGGCTTGTAAAAAACTGTGAATATACTGTTGGTGTTTACAAACAGTAAGTCTTGTATACATTACTGTGCGCAACAGACGCGCGAGCTGATGCTGTCCAGTCCATTTGCAGAGTCAAAGTCGACGAGAGATGCCAGAAACTTTTCCACCTTCTCAGGTGCAAAAGAAACAGAATCCAGGTGAAGTTGGGTAGGACTGGGAAGTGTTGGTACAGAGAAAGAGAAAGAGAGGGGTTCGGGACACAAGACTTTGAAGCAAACACAGAATTGAGGTATTCGGCCTTCTCACGAGCGGAGTCGGCCGTGGTGCCATGGCTGGTGGGTGAGGTACCAACACACCCAGCCAATTAGCTTGGTGACGATTGATGTCACCACATACGAGGAAGAGAGAGTTGGGATGAGTGATTAAATGTTGGTCCATGTTGTCAGAGAAAGAGAGATGTTGATGGAGTTGACACTGTTGGGAGGACGGTACAGCACGCAGACAAACATGAGGTGTGAGTGGAGGGGAAGTCGCAGCCAGAGGTACTCCTGGATTTGGGAGGAGTAAGAACAGTACATGAAGAGTGAGAAAAAGAGTTTTGGGTGAAAGTGCAACTCCGCTGCCACGATTGGCTAAAGTCAATCAAACTGGAGGACACGATCGCCAGAACTGCGGTCAAACTCTCTCGGTCACGTAACTTCGGACAAACTCTCTCGAGTTCCTTTTTATCCCTCATTGTGATTAGCCAATTGTTCTTTTTGTGTTTATTTGCACTTAAAAAACAACAACTGGGGAATATTGGGATTTTTTGGGGGGGGGGGATTTTTGTAAAAAAAAATGGGATTTTTATTTTGAAGTCAAAATTTGATTTTCGGTCATTCCTGGTGGAACTTGTTGCTCTCTTACAACATTGCTTTCGGTGGGAACCGTGGGGATTTGAGATGGCGTGCCATCCAGTTCACTGTCGTTTTCATTATGGAGCGCATGAAGGGTTCTTCACAGTGTGATCGATGTAAAGTTAATGATGTTTTGCATCACGATCCTCATTTATCTTTCCTCCGAATACCAACATGCTCCTCCTGTGCGATTCCTCTGTAGTGGAACAAAAATATAATTATTTTTGATGTAAGATAGTCTTTACAGAGCATTGATGCAGCCAAAAGCAGTTTCTTGGCAAGTGTTATAATGGGTGGTTTGCCATTGCCTTCTCAGCCTTATTTGTCTGTGCTCTATCCTTTAAATGCTGAACGTCAAGCAAGGAAGCAGCACGAACCATTTTTAGTCTTTGGTTTGACTCAACCAGGATTTCAACCACAGACGTCCCAGACTCAGAGCAGACGCTCCAACCTTTATGCCACTGAGTCCGGTAGAAGTATTAGTCTGGAATGAAAAGTTTTAATCAGATTTGATTTGCTTGGGGATTTAACCGATAACAAGATGGCTGAAAAGGCAAGTGTGCTCACTGCTGTTTTCAAACCTATTTCCATTATCGAGCTATTTGTTTATTTACATCGATTGAAGGCTCATGAAGGAGCTTGTTACCTCCGCCACCAAATGTATTCATCCACGTTTGTCTGTATGTCTGTGTGGAGCATGATGTCTCAAAAGGTTATGCACGGATTCAGACCAAATTGGGTGGACAAGTTGGGTGTGTGACGAGGACAAATTGATTGGATTTTGGTGAAGATCCGGATACAAATATGGATACGAGAATTTTAAGTGATTCTTCAACATTGAGAGATAGTGCCAAAAACTACATACAGCGGATTCGGATGAAACTTGGTGGATGAGTTGGGTAGGTGACAAGAACAAGCTCATTTGATTTCGGTTAAGGTCCAAAAAATGACCTTCTTTCACTTAGTCTGCACCACAACTTCCCTCCCACCTGAGCAAATACCATTAGTACGGGTGAAGACAATGAGGGAATCATCAGGCAACCTCTTGTTTTGCCCTCAACATGGTGAACGAGAAACAACGAGGCGCTCTGATGTCCGAGTATAACTCTTCCAGACGCAGACAGGCAGCGAGAGATTGGACGTCAAAAAATGGAGAAACAGCAAACGTGCCACTCCCCAAAGAAACCAAACAGATGCCCCATCCGTGTTTTCGGAACTACTGCCGGGTTTTCCCAGATATACACAATGGCTCATGATATGTTTTGTCTTGGTGCACGTGGCACCACCAGTAAGTACATGGAGTTCGACAAACTTTCACATCCAGAGCACGTGTTCATCCGCACCGGGAACGGTCACAAGGGACTGCGACCGTCCCAATTCTTCCAAAATGCACTTGAAACCGTTTATCTGATGAAAATTCAACCAGTTGTCGGCATGATTAATTGCTTTGACTGTCCGGCCTCTAAACTGTTTATTATTGTCCGCAGCTGCCTGACACTGGGGTTCGTAAAGTGCAGGTCATGACGAGAGCCCCGGTACATGTGCGGCATTTGACTCCGTGTGTGCGTGCCATCGGTGATGCCGTACCTTACCCGAAGAGTGTTGGCGTGCCGTCGTACACCTCGTGGGTCTGTCATGTGTTTGATCGTAACCTTGTTTCGATCGACGTCATACGATGTTCATTATCCACCATGCGTAGAACATGTGCTCGCATATGCATCATGGCTACGGCTGTGTTGGTAGACGTGTGTGCATTCAAATCCAAAGTGGTTGCAGGTATCTCACAGTAATAAGGTGTGCACCTAAGTCAATAAATTGTATCCTAGCTCTGCTAAGGCACAGTGGGGGTGTATAAATGGTCTCAGAACGAAATACTCACGATAGTTCAAGAAACACCAGGGTTTTAAAATATCAATATTTATTGAATAAATGTTGAACCCTGATCAGAACCCAGATTCGAACCCATAAACTGTCATCCCAGTGTTTCACAGGTAGGGTGGTTCATCAACGTGTGTGCCGTCGCTCGGCCGGACGTGAAACAGGTGTCCCATCTGCCGGCATTAGTTTGTGGATGTTAAAGATCCCAAGGTATCGTTTGCAAAGAGGATGTGAGCTATCGCCGGCACCCTGAACGAATTACAAATTCTTGCTCTAACGACTGCCCAGCTTTGAGAGAGATGGCAAACCGCCCAGCATGACCCTTGACCTTGAACCTGTTTTGGCAGATCTGATGCTCTGTTACGCAGAGTATGGTCCACCAGTCAGCCATCGAGGTATCAATATCACCTTACCCCACACAGTCTTGGGGGGAAAAAAGGGACGTGGGCGTGGTCGGCGAGCAGCAAATTTGATTGTCCGAGATGACGTACAATGCCGTAATATTTTGTCCAAGTACTGCTATGGGGATGGATTTTGAAAGTGTCAAAAAGGTGATTTGTGTTCTCAGTGTTCAAGTAGATGAAAATTTAATTGAAACAAAATAAAGATTTTCAAGGTTGTCGAAATTTTTTTTCAGTAGTTTACCGCCATTGATGCACCGTCTGGACCGCCGCCTTATCTAACACATTACATTAGCTCTTTGTGCCTGTTGTTTGTGTCCTGTATGACGTCCTTAAAGCTTCCTGTTTGGAACGATTTTCAATTTTATTTGATTGCCAGACAGGTAGACCGAGTACTGCTACCGTACAGGTTCGTTTTCTGATTCGTGTTCAAAAATCAAACATTCTTTTGAAATTAAGGAGCTCCCCGATCATAAACCGACGTTTGAAGACAGAGAGACGGACAGACAAACAGACAAAGGGAACCAATTGCTTAACCCCACTTACACTTCAAGCGTACGCGGTAATTACATTATCAAGAACAACCAACTCCAAAATTACTGCATATAATAAATAAAATGCTCCTCGTGTTGTTTCTTGCACTATAATGTGCAATTTGAACTTTTGGATTACTTTGAGGACTGTGACCCGCATTGCCCGCTCGATACATACAACACGCGCAGGTGAGAAGTGTCACGTAGAACACGTAATTCAATAAATCCGGGATGCCCTGCTTATCGATCTCAATTCTTTGAGGAAACAAGGACAACCTGAGGAAGCCACCAGCCAGGTACACCACAAACACCCCTCACTGTATGGGAGCTACGTGCAGAATAGACCAACATCAAGGTGCCTTACAGGTAAACCTTCAACTCCTTGCAGAGCACGGGAACCGCACGACTCCGGGGAGAGATTAACCGCAATGTTTACACGTCACAGACGTCGTGTGCTGTTGCCATTGGCGTTTCTACAAATCCCGTTTTGGAACATCTTCAGGGGGTTGAAGCATTATGTACTTGGGGAAATGGACATGTAAACTGGTTTTGAATGTTAAGGAAACAAGCAGCACGGCTACCCCCAGCTTGATGTTGAAAGGGCATCCCAAGTTCTGTTTGGAGTGTATAATCGGATCAGGAACAAATTTGCACATTCCTAAATGATATAGAATTGGTTCATGTCGTTCAATAGCCCGTACGCTCAATAAAACCCAAACGACAGCTCCACCTTCGAGGCCTGAGTCGATGACCTGATACAGTAGGTGCTTCCACAAAAAAAAGATAAAAAATGTTTAAGGTGTTTTAGTCTGAAATAGTTTTAGTCTTGTAATTTGTTAACGGTGCCAGCGACAGCTCGCCTACTCTTCGCGACGGGCACCGCAGGATCTTTAATGTTCACCGACTAATGCCAGCAGACGGGACGATGTGAAACATCAGGATGACAGTCTATAGCTCGGTCGAGATTCTAACCCAGGCTGGAAGGCTCACAGACGAGTGTGTGTACATCGAGGACATCCTGCCAGCCCATGGTAGTCATTTATTTGTTTTCATATTCGGGTTTAAAGATTGTGAAAACCTGAATCGTTGGACTATCAAGAAATGTCTGCTGTTGTGGAGCAGTTCTTTTCAACTGGTTGAATTGTTCAATAGTCAATTCCATCAGAAAATGCGATTCGTCATCATGTGAATACATTTGCAACTTATGGTTCGGTACTACACAGCAAACCATGAGGTCGGCCACAACATGCCCAAACACCGGAGGCCATTGAGAATGTGTGTGTGTGTGTGTGCAGCAGCGATGAGCCGCCCTGGTATTTCTGTGCATGCTGACTCTCAAAAGCATTCCGCATGGACAGGGAGTCCTCAATAAGAGTATTTATAAAGGACATTGAGTTAACATACATAAAAAGGTATAATATGCCCAGAAATTCGCAGCAATGACATCAAGAGAAGAATAATAATCTGTTGCATTTTGTAGATTGAGGGACAATAAGCTTCAGAGGGAGACCATTTGATGGACATCATCTTAAAAACAAAAACGTGAAAAACTCAGATGTGACAAAATACACACTATGGTTTAGATTATAAACTCTTCTGAAGAGTCTTCGCACAGCACTTCAGTACTCAATTGTTTTTGGAAAATAGAAACAGAAAAAAAAACAACAACTAGAAGGGCACTCGGTAGAGCGCATACCTCCGCAACGTAATGCCTGATCCATGAGAACATATCGGGCCCAATACATTTTTGAAATATCATGCCATGCAGTACGATATCGTTTTTGGCCCTATCTCTCAATGGTGATGAATCACTTTTAAAATTAAATAATTCTCGTATCCAGATACCAAAATCTTCACCAAAATCAAATCAATTTGTCCATGTCACACACCCAACCTGTCCACCAAGTTTTGTCCGAATCCGTCCTCAACTTTTTTTTAGATATCCTGCACAAAAACAAGCAAACAGACAAACAAATAAGCAAACAGACAGAGAGGGGTGAAAACGTAACCTCCTTCACCTTTGGTGGCGGAGGTAAAAAATCAAAACATTTACATTGCTTCAATGGTTGCATATCATCCTGCATAGCATGAGTGTATCCTGTCTGTATGTATATGTATGTATGTATATGAAATATATATATATATAATCACAGTCTTTTGTGCTTGATGAAGCCGGCTGCGAAGCCGGAGAAACGTTGCCTGAGACCTGGTCTGCTCTCGCATTTTTGCTCAAATTAACGGAGTCAATCTAGTTTCTTACTTTTGGTTGGAAGCGCCTTCCTCTTCTTTTAAAAAAAACAAACAAATTTTTTTTATACATATATTTTGATGTTTTCATTAATTTATATATGTCACATATACTATATGCTGCATTAAATTGGTTGGCAAGTCGGTCATGGTGGTCTTTAAAATTTGAAATAAAAAAAACTTAACAGGATATAGTGATTATGTAATCAAGCTTATGCTGGACATTGCATGTTGGGACATCATATTCAAAACTTAATACTTTTCCAACAACAATTTCAAAATGACGTCTTAACCTATTCCTCTTTGTGCCAAAATTTCATCCGAAGCCACAATTTCAGTAACTTCTGCCCTGCGAAGCATCAGTTCGTTGAGTGTGTTGTGATTCCGTGATGTAATCATCTTATTAAATGGACCGTGACATCTTGATTTCTATTTCTCCCCCACCCGCGCCCCAACCCTCCGAGTGATGTACATGACAAAGCTTGTTGTTATTGGAAAATTGAGTCGGATAAAAACGTACACCTTTTATACGTAACCGCTTCCGTTCGCTTCCAATGCATTATCCAGATACCACCCTTTGCTGACTCACTTTTCCTCCTACCATTGCGAAAAAATTCCCGCCAGTCGCAAAGGGAGTCTGAGCTGGGGCGTTCATCCAATTTGCCGTCAAACTAAAAGCTCACAGCTGCAAAGTCTTACATTGTGTCAAACAAAGTCCGGGAGATCTTCAACTGCCTGGCAAGCAGCCTCTTCCAATGGGATTATCTCCAAAAGCAGGAAATGACAAATGTTTTGTCACACAGCATTTCACAGGAGTGTGCATGTGTATATATACACACATATATATATATATATATATATATTTTATATACATATAAATATAAATATGCATATACACATATATATATATATATACATATATGTATTATACATACATATATATACATATACCTATATATACATATAGATATACATACATACAGACATATATATATATATACATATATAGACATACACATATATACTATACATATATATATATATATATACTGATACATATATATATATATATAATATATATACCTACATAAATATACAACATATATTTACATACATATATATATACATATATATATATATACATATAATACATATTATATATTATACACACATATATATTTATATATATATATATATATATATGTATATATAGATGCATACATATACAAGCCGGTAGGCGGCAATGGGTCGCTGAGCATGGAAACTATAAGATATAGAGCAAAAATGGATGTCATATAGCGGATAGGGAATCACCTTAAGATTATGCATATCAAATCCCATCGAGTTCCATCTCCTGATAACTACTCGGTATCCATTTGAATGAAAAGTACCGAAAATGCGGTTTGAAATCGGAAATCCCCAAAGTTCGAGGGGGTGCTGTGGGTGAACAGAGATCTAAATCGAAAATCCGGCTCGATCGTTTGTGCACATGTATTCCAGACGATTAGTGTGAATTTTCATGACCATCCGACCATAACCCGAGGAGGAGTAGCATTTGGCGCGAAGGCACCTCCAGCTCTCGCATATTATCGATTTTTGCACTAATTGACCTTTGACCCCTGACCTAAGCGAAATCGGTCAATATGTCCTGAGGCAAAGTTGTAGTACTCATTGAGTACCATGAACCTGCAAAGTTTCATTCGTATCGATGCACTCACCTGGTCGAGGGCCTTTAATTTTCGCCAATTTTCGCGCATACCCTAATTGTAGGGGGCGTTGCGGGTAAAGTATTCCATATATCACAAAAACCGGAATATATTTGATAGAGCATCACCTGTAGATCATTCGTGCCAAATTTCATAACCCTACGTGGGATAATGGCTTCGGAATTGATTTTGCGTGACGGTACCGATTTTGAAGGTTTTTCGGTTGTTGCTAGGAACCAAAGCGTCCCTAGCAACCATCACAATTTTCAAACACCAGGTCATAAGATGTACCTACCACGAGTTTGGTCAAAATCCACCCACGTTTACTACAATTATGCTGATGACAAACGAACAAACATCCAAACAAACAGACAGAATTACTGACAATAAGGGTCACCTATTTCAGCGACCCAACAGACAGACAGCGTGAAAACATCACCTCCTCACCTTCGGTGGTGGAGGTAATCACTCATAGAGCAGCACTTGGTGAAACGGAACGGCACTCAGTGGAGCACATACCTCTCTCTACCAGGCCCACTGATAGGTCGGATCTGAATCTGGACCTTAACCAAAATCAAATCGGCTTGTCCTTGCCACATAACAAACTCATGCACTTAATTTTTTGTCATCACTCGTCCACAACTTTTTGAGATATCATTCTATATACAGTTTTTGGCCCCATCTCTCATTGGTGAAGAATCACTTTAAAAATTGAATAATTATCGTGTCCGGATCTTCACCAAAATTGACCCAATTCTTCCTTGTCATACGTCCAACATGTCCACAAAGGTTCATCCCAATCCATCCATAACCATTTTAGATTTCGTGCTATGTATCGTTTTTGGCCCCATCTCTCAATGGTGAAGAATTACTGAATAAATTCTCAGATCTGGATCCGGATTCAGATCTTCACGAAAATTAAACATTGTTGTCCTTCCGTGGTCAATTACAAACACAAAACATTTCAGAACGATTGCTTGAAAACTGTGGGCAAAAATCGTGTGATAGACAGAAAGCAAATAATCAATACACTTGATTTGAAAGTTTACAATCAATATACTTGGTTGGAAAGCTAATAATCGATTTACTTGGTTAGAAAGTGAATAATCAATATACTTGATTGGAAAGTTTATCATCAATATACTTGGTTGGAAAGTTTATCATCAATATACTTGATTGGAAAGTTTATCATCAATATACTTGATTGGAAAGTTTATCATCAATATACTTGGTTGGAAAGCTCATGATCGGTATACTTGGTTGGAAAGAAAATAATCAATGTACTTGGTTAGAAAGGTAATAATCAAAACACTTGGTTGGAAATCTAACAATCAATATTCATAGTTGAAAGCTAATGATCGATACACTTGGTAGAAAAGCTAATGATCGGTATACTTGGTTGGAAAGTTTACAATCAATGTACATGGTTGGAAAGCTAATAATCGATTTCCTTGATTGGAAAGCAAATAATCAATATACTTGGTTGGAAAGCTAATGATCGATATATTTGATGAGAAAGCAAATAATCAATATACTTGGTAGGAAAGGTTATGATCGATATACTTGGTTGCAAAACCAATGATCAATATAATTGGTTGGAAAGCAAATAATCAATCGACTTGTTTTGAGAGCTAAAAATCAATATGCTTGATTGTAAATCTAATGATTGATATACTTGGTTGGAAAGCTAATAATCAATATACTTGGTTGGAAAGCTTCTCATCAATACACTTGGTTGGAAGGTGAATAATCAATAAATTGGTTGGAAAGGTATAATCAATATACTTGGTTGGAAAGGTAATAATAATATACTTGGTTGGAAAGGTATATATCAATATACTTGGTTGGAAAGGTAATTAATCAATATACTTGGTTTGGAAAGGTAATAATCAATATAATTTGTTGGAAAGCTGATGATCAATATACTTGGTGGGAAAGGTAATAATCAATAACTTGGAAATATCATACTTGGTTTGGAAAGGTAAAATCAATATACTTGGTTGGAAAGGTAATAATCAATATACTTGGTTGGAAAGGTAATAATCAATATAATTTGTTGGAAAGCTGATGATCAATATACTTGGTGGGAAAGGTAATAATCAATATACTTGGTTGGAAAGGTAATAATCAATATACTTGGTTAGAAAGGTAATAATCAATATACTTGGTTGCAAGCAAATAATCAGTATACATGGTTGGAAAGCTTATAATCAATACACTTGGTTGGAAGGTGAATAATCAATACACTGGGTTGGAAGGTGAATAATCAATACACTTGGTTGGAAAGGTAATAATCAATATAATTTGTTGGAAAGCTGATGATCAATAAACTTGGTTGGAAAGCTAATGATCAAAATACTTGGTTGGAAAGCAAATAATTTAATCAATATAGTTGGTTGAAATTCAATAATCGATTTACTTTGTTGAACGGTGATCATCAATATAGATGGTTGGAAAGCTAATAATCAATATACTTGATTGGAAAGTGACATCAAGATACTGGTTGGAAGCTATAATCAATATACTTGATTGGAAAGTGAACAATCAAGATACTTGATTGGAAAGCTAATAATCAATTACTTGGTTGGAAAGCTATAATCAATATACTTGGTTGGAAGCTAATAATCAATATACTTGGTTGGAAGGTGAATAATTAATCAATACACTTGTTGGAAGGTGAATAATCAATACACTTGTTGGAAAGGTAATAATCAATATAATTTGTTGGAAAGCTGATGATCAATAAATTGGTTGGAAAGCTAATGATCAAAATACTTGGTTGGAAGCAAATAATTTAATCAATATAGTTGGTTGGAAGCAAAATAACGATTTACTTTGTTGAACGGTGATCATCAATATAGATGGTTGGAAAGCTAATAATCAATATACTTGATTGGAAAGTGAACAATCAAGATACTTGGTTGGAAAGCTAATAATCAATATACTTGATTGGAAAGTGAACAATCAAGATACTTGATTGGAAAGCTAATAATCATATACTTGATTGGAACTATATCAATACTTGATTGGAAGCTAATAATCAATATACTTGGTTGTGGAAGCTATATAATTACTTGGTTGGAAAGCTAATAATCAATATACTTGGTTGGAAAGCTAATTAATCAATATACTTGGTTGGAAAGCTAATAATCAATATACTTGGTTGGAAAGCCGATTATGCTTGAAAATAGCCTGCGTTGAGGGGGGTATGCTTCTGCACAAGGAAAGATTTGGAGAACTTTCTGATCAACTCGTTCAAAAATTTGACAGCTTGCAATCCATTTTGCAAAAACTACTTAAGGTGTGGACCCATGCAAGGCCTCTGGACGGACGCGTTCTACCCGACCTTCCTGATCATCACTGCCAGTGAGTGGTCTTTGAACCTTGCGCGATCACCTTGTATGTACATGGCAGGCTATCGATTTGTTCTTTGGATATCGACTGTTGGAAAGACGATGCCCTCATTACCAACATCCAGGCAGACTTCCCAAGGGAGACATCGTACCTGGTTTGGTTGCTTATTAACACCTATGGGAGGGTCATATTTGAGGCCTGTGAATGTGCATGGTAAGTTTCAAATGATCATATTTACTATTAATCATGTTTGGGAGGAGGGTGTTGGAGTTATGTTGTCTCTGGGTTGTGAGTGCCATTATATACGGTATGTATATTGTGTTTGGTTCCCGGGCCACAAGAGAAATTTTACGAGATTTTTGCATCTCTTGGTAAAAGGAGAAGTGTCTATCCGTGTGTGTGTGTGTGTGTGTGTGTGTGTGTGTGTGTGTGTGTTATTTCCACTGCCGTTGATATCACTTGTAGAAACAGGGAGTTGTACGAACCTGACTCCTTTCATCCACAGATATTTCTCGTATTCGTATATTTCCTTGAGTCTGATTTTCATTTAGGAACAGAACAATTATGGTTAACTATTTTGAAATTGCCACTTTTTCGTCTAAATGACATTTCACGCGAGAAACAGCAAGTTAAATGTTCCTGGACGATCAGAACTGAGTCACTGCAAACAGTCAACAGGCTAGAGTGGTGGGCTTGGGATCCGAGGATTCTGAGTTCAAAACCCACTCAGTTGTTGAATTAATACCAGGTGGGGTTGACTCTACCTGCCATCCTTCTGAGGTTGGCAAAATGAGTGCCAGCTTGCTGGTATCCTGTGTCGGAGTGGCGACCCGTCCAGGATTGTGCCCAATATTGCCAAGGAGACTGCTTTAGCAGCAGCAACGCTCTGCACAGAGTATGGTCCCAATGGATGGATGGATGGAAGTGACTGGTAGGCATGCCTGGAACAATTGATTTGTGGGTTAAGTAACTAATTTAATTATCCATCAGATTTATTAATTGTCAATTTTTGAAAGCTTGGAATGTTGGCTAACTGTAAGAGCATATGTTCTAAAAGCAATCAATGAATACAATGTATTGCGATACTTGTTATTAGGAGAGGGAGGGATAGTCTGATCCGTCTGTTGTTTGTGTTTTACCCTCTGTGTGCAGTTATGGGCACCACAACTTCGGAAGGACACAGCTGCCGTGGAGAGGGTTCAGTGCAGTGATACGAGATTGATTCCGGGCCGAGCCAGACTCGGGTATGAGGAGCGGCTGAAGGAGACAGGGCTGTATACACCAGAAAGGAGGATGTTACGAGGAGATATGATAGAGATGTTTAAGATAATGAAAGGTGGAGATAAAATAAGTACAGATGAATGACTCAACAGAGTAGACAGTGATAGAACCAGGGGTCACAGCCTGAGAGTAAAGAGGGGGAGAGTTAAGACGGTAGTAAGGTAGGGGACTTTCACTCAGAGAGTAGTTCATGCATGGAATGGTCTCCCTGGAAAGGTCGTGGCAGCAGAAACAGGAGATAAGTTTAAATTAGAATTAGATGGGTACCTGGAAGTTATAGAGATAGAGGGGTATGGGGATGGTGGTTGGAATGGTAGCTCGCAATGTGTAGATCGGGGATTGTATACCTGGGTCATGATTGTGATGTCTCCGAGAGGGTGTCATCAAAAGGGGAATGTGGTGTTTGTATTTGTTCATTCCTCACCTTACAATTGTGCCCCACCCCCCTCCCCCCCCTCCCAACATAAAACACAAAAAGTTATTTTATAATTTTAAACAATAGTAATATATTTGTTTGCATATTCATCATCCTGGTCAGGTGGCCACTCCGACTCAGGAAGTCAGGGTAGGAATTTGTCATTTGTTCAGGGTGCCGGCGATAGCTCGCCTTACTCTTCATGAATATTTACCATCTACGAACTATTTAACATCTATCCGAGGGATGGCGCACACATCGATGAATTGCCCTGACTGTGAAACACCAGGACGACAGTTTGTGATCCAGATTCGAACCCAGGCTAGACAGCCGATTCGAGTGAGTGCACCTCTTGACCATCCTTGCCAGCATTGTCAGATGAAATACATGAAGAAAAAAAAAACACCCGGGTGATGTCTGTGCTTGCCCCACTGTTCTCATCCCCATTCTACCCCATCCTATTCATTTCGATAAACTGTGAATATGAATACCACATAGATGTAGCACAGGCTTGATGGGCCAAATGGCCTCCTCCTGGACCAAGTTCCTCATTTATATTTCCTTGTGTACTACAAGATCGTTTAATACAGAGGACTGACTACAGAGAGTACAGCTGCTGATTTTAGGGAAAAGATAATATGGGAACTCCTTGCTGACAACCCGGAGTACAATGCATTACAATTGTCATCACAATGAAACAAGGGGCACTTTGTTGAACAGACAAGATGTTCTCCTGGCACCCACTGCGTAAATAACAATCAGTGTTTCGGACCAAGTGATGACAGGGCCCTTTGTGAGTCAATGGTTGTACAGGTGGTCTTTGAGCAGCTGTTTGCAGAGAGGATGCAGCAAACCTTCTAAGTGCGTGAAACATGAACAAACACCCCGAAATAGCTTGGGTACAACCGTCCATCATGTACCGCGGGAACGGCTTCGCCAGCACAAGCTTCTTCCTTCATGCTGCCTCAAAACTCTTAAAACAGAAGCATCATCTCGCTTTGCTCCAATGGTCCATTTAGCATTCCCCATTACACCCAATCCTGATGCAGGGAACCCAGGTTCAGATATATATATATATGATCAAGCATGTGTATTTGTCCATTGTCCACTAATATCCTTGTGATTAATGTTTCAGTATATCTGAATCGAATCATGTCTTTGTCCTGCATGAAATTGATGGGAAGCTCCACCATGAGCTTAATCCTGGTGATGGCTGAACGATTCAGGTGGCTGGCTTAAGACCTTCGGATGTTGAGTTCGACCAGCAGCCACGGGCTACGTACCAAACAACAAACAGCAACCATGAGCCTCAGATCCATGTAAAAGAGAACAAACACTCTTACCACGTACGTTTGCGAGTAACGTGTAGGCGCTCAGACAACTTGCTCCACAATCGATTTTGGTTAATTTTCTACTTTCAAAACCTCGACTCTACTGGGTCGTTTGGAACAATGAACACTGGAAAATCTCAGACAGCAAACAAGGGCACGCGGCGGGACTCGGACTACCAATCCTGGAACGCATCCTCACCGGTACGACGATGACGACCGGAACAAATTGGAAGGGATTCTAGAGATTGGTGGCACCTTACCCTGGCACAAAACAGATGGAAAAGAGTTCGATTAAGGCTCTTTTTGTATGTGACAAACAAACAAGGCACTGCCAAACAAAGCTAATTACAGATTGGCAAACAAGGTGCTGAAGACTGACAAACAAGAAACCCAAGAGTGACAAACGAGGGACCACCCAACGAAGGAGCACTGTTGTCGCTTCGAAGCTGTCTACTCCGGGTTCAAATCCCAACCCAGCTATAAACTGTCATCCTGGTGTTTCACAGGCAGGGTGATTGATCAATGTGTGCGTCGTCTCTCAGACGGACTTTAAACAGGCGCCCCGTCTGCCGGAAACAGTTGGTGGACAATAAAGATCACACGGTGTCCTTCGTGTAGAGTCGAAGAGCTATCGCCGGCACCCTGACCAAATTCCAAAATTCCTGCTCTCACTACTCCTGGAGTGGCAAATGGCAAAACCGTCCCAAAGTTTGATGACTGTACATATCTGAAGGTCAATAGCTGGAGAAAAAGAAGAGGAAGAACAAGTAAACCAGAGATGGGCAACGGCACAAAATGAGATTCCTACGTCTTTTTTTTGGGGGGGGGGGGGGGGTCTGTATCCGGTGGATCACACACCTCAGCGGATGGTCTTGTGTTGAATTACCGTTCCACACATTGTTGTGTCTCCAAGGGAGGGAGCTCCCAATGCTCCAGCTTGCATTTCCGTGCCAATTTTTCCTGCCTCTACGATTCTCCGGTGTAAAGAGTGGCTGCGCTACTTTAGTACCTTTTGTAGTATTTACAGCACAGCAGATTTTCTACTCACCGAGTGGAACATTTGACAAACTGTTTTTTCAAAATGAATAGAGCAAGGAACAGTGTCCCAATGATAGGTCTTCAAAAGGGTAGTTTTCCAACAGATATTGTTCACTCATTTGACCAGGCCGGGTATTTACTACAATATGTTATGAGAGATACGAGGAGAGGGCAATGGCATTGGATGACGTAGTACTCCGTTGCCATTTAACTTGACCCGAATGGACCGTTGGCGTGACCGAGAAGTATTGGGTGTCGCGGGGTACATGGATGTTGGCAGAAATGCGCAGGCACGATGGGCCCAAAGGCGTCTTCCCACGTCAAAAGCTCCTTGTATTTCGTTGTATTTCCAGATTTTTTGTCGTTTAAGGTCAACACAATCATTGCGATAGGTTCATCAATCCCAGGTACTTCGCTTCGCCATCCCTCCTGGTGATTCACCCGAACGTTCAGCCGGAAGCGTTTTATTCTCGGATACCTTTGCCCTGTTTCATAATGGTAATCCTCTTCATTTTCAATGAAATTTAATTCCCCCATCATCTTCGACTGACTGCTCCGATGGTTTTCCGTACCATCATCCTTCAGGAATCTCTTCCCTTTGGTATTCCATCAATTTGTCTTTTTTTTTTTGTTGTCTACAACATCGTTCAGGTCCACATTTACTCATCTCTAATACTCGTGGGGGAGATCGACAGATCACGCACGTGAGAAGACAGATACAAGAGACAACGCCAGACTTGACTGAGGTTCGGGGAAGTGACATCACTTCCGTGAGCGCTCTGGGTACCAATGTCATCATCCTCATGATGTTGCTGTTTTTTGTGCACTCGGCAGGGCAATCAAGGAGAAATTTCCTCCAACACATGGATGCCAACTCATTGTTGTTTGTCAGTGCTCTATCCTTTAAATGTGAGCATCAAGCAAGGAAGCAACACATACCATTTTTAAAATTCTGCTTTGACTAGGCTTGCTTTCACTAGGTTTGACTTCCCAGGCATATTCAGCAGATGTTTGCAATGACATCTGGGCAAGTCAAGTGATTTTGAGCTCGGAGCCAAAAAAAAGACATGGGATATCATATTATTTCCAAATGTTGGCAAGTTGGACAAAAACACACCACATGAGCGCGCACACACACACGTTTATGGTGCGGTTCTCAATGTCCTCAATGAGAGACTTACATCCTTGTTCGTCTTTTATCATGATCCATTTCCATAATCTCAAAAAATAAAAGATAACGTATTGTCGAGTGAACGTCAGTCCCACTCGACACCAACGTCGCGTGAGAGATGAGCGACCACACCAAGAGGTACTACTCCAGCGAAAGTACGGATTCATGCAAATTTCGGCAATACAAATTTGGAGGACCTACAACCGTAAGCGGATGAGTCACAAATCTCTACTGTTGTGACGCCGAGCATGCCGCGCTCATCCAAACGAGGGATTTTATTAATTTACCCCGAATATAACGACTCCCCCCGGGGATATCCAATTATTAAGAAACGAGCGAAGCGAGGGTGTCCGCACAACTTACAGACTGTGTTTTTTTTTATGAAATAAAATGTCACGGACACGAGATACGGACAGATCCAGACTCACCGCTACTCGGACAGAAACTAGAACGGCACTCGGTGGAGCACACACCTCCGCCAGGCTGAACAGTTTTCGTTTTGCATGCCACTGATAACCCGGATCTGGATTCGGACCTGAACCAAAATCGAATCGGCTTGTTCTTGTGACCTAACCAACTCAAACACCAAGTTTTGTGATGACTCGTCCACAACTTTTTGAGATCTCATGCTACACATAGTTTTTGGCTCCTTCTGTCAATGGTGAAGAATCACTTGAAAAATCCTCGAATCCGGATCCGGATCTTCATTATAATTGAATCAATTCGTACTTGTCCCACAGCCAACCTGTCCACCAGGTTTCGGCCGAATCCGTCCGTAACCTTTTGAGATATCCTTTTCACAAACAGACAAACACACAGACCGGGGGTGAAAACATAACCCGAGCCCACCTTCGGTGGTGGAGATTACAGGAAGGCTTTTTTATCGAGTTCAAGTGCCTCCGATGGAACAACACAGAGAGGAGCAGTGCAGGCCCGTACTGACTGAAGATGTTTGTTTCTGCCCCTGTAATTGGTTGCAAGACTTAGAGGTTGCGAAGTAGCCTGTTCTTCATTGGAAACAACTGAAGATTTTCAAAGGCAGTTACATAGTAGCGCTTGGCTTCAATAGAGAACAGCCGACACTCTGATTCTGGATTATCTTGGCAACTCATTATTATCTTGGCACTCTGGAAGCATCTTCACCAAAGTTTTCCAATTCCTGGCAGTTGTCTTCCTTCAAAAGGTCAACTACGTAGAGTTGTGAACCATCCAAACATTCACATGAAACACTTCATCAAGCTGAAAAACAGATTGCTTATTTCATCAGAAAATATCTGCGGAACATCTACGCAATGTCCAACGTGATTTCAAGTACAAAAACCCCCAAGTTATCCACCCTTCACCCAAACCCCAAGTCCTCAACCTCTGCCTCCCAACCCCAAGTCCTGACACTGACACTGAAAACCTCCTCCCAATCCACGTACCACAACTTAACCCCTCCTCCCATCGAAAGCCCTCCCCCCCCAAAGCCTCAACTTCAACAAATGTCTTGGTCGTGTCATCCAGTGTTGTTCATCTGGTCTCTACCTGCCTCAGAAATATGCGCTTCTTGATTCCTTTCCTCTTCTGTTCCGCTTCAAAGTGTTCTCTCTTGGTTTCTGCGTATTTGAAGCGAGAGTACAGGTCATTTCCAATTGTTTCTTCACCACAGCCAAAGACCTTAATTCCTTTTGAGAAAGCATTTTGTATTGTGTGCAAATTACATGTACGAGCATCTCCCACGATTCTCGTCGATGGATTTAATCACCTTCAGCTCACGTGATGCTTTCACGTTTCATTATGTTGGGGCCATCAGATGAAAGCTTCACCAATTTCTCGAAATACAGGCCTTGGGATCCATAAAACGACGTCTTCCAAGTTTTCAGCATTGGTGTTTCCCATTTGAAACGATTTCAAAAGCTCTACCTGATGTTATTGGCTGTCATGAGGCCAGTAACAAACAATCACGTCAAGTGATTGCTCTTGTTGATATGCCGAACCAACACCAATATTGTTGCTCATGTTGGTTCATCAACCTGAATACTGTAGCTGTAGAGATGAGAACTCTGTTTCTTATGTCATTTTCAATCTGACTACAGAGGTATGCCATCCACTGGGACAATACTCTGTGCAGAGCATTGGTGCTGCCAAAGCAGTCTCCTGGGCTGTTGGGCACAATCCTGGACGGGTCGCCACTCCGACACAGGATGATACTCGAATGGCTCAAACTCTCAGGAAACTGGTACTCATTTTGCCAAACTCGGAAGGATGACAGGTTGGGTCAACCCCACCTGGGATTAATTCAACGGCTGAGCGGGACTTGAAATCAGGATCCTTGTATCCTGAGCCCACCACCCTAACCATTAAGCCAACACCAGGCATACAGAGGTATGGTCCAAGTCAAGAAGAGACTGCACATGCTGCTTTGGCACTCTACTATGCAGGAGTCTGGAAACATGCAAGGAATCCTTTCTGGTCTTGCACACTCTGCCCTTTCCATGCTTTGCCCCCCTCACTCCCCTGGTTTCTGCAGGGTGCACGCGGTCCATCATTGCCCCAAAATCCAGAATCACTGCTCACCTCCACTCACTCATTTCTCTTTTTCCCACCTGTAGAAACAACTTCCACACTCTCTTCAATCTCATCATTCCCTCCAGGTCTTCAAGACAGCTGTTTACCACCATTTTAACTAATCCCTGATGCAAAACCATTTGAAATTCTTTTCTTACAACCCATTAACCACCCCATCCAAAACCATGATCTTTTCTACACCCATTCACCACCCTATCCCAACCCCCCCCCCCCTCACCCAAAACCATGATCTTCTCTATACCAAAAACCAACCCCATCCCCACCCCTGTGCTTGGGATTCTAGGATCCTGAGTTCAAATCCCACTCATCTGTTGAATTAATACCAGGCAGGGTTGACTATGCCTGTCATCCTTTCGAGGTCGGAAAAATGAGTACCAGCTTACTGGTATCCTGTATCGGAGTGGTGACCTGTCCAGGATTGTGTCCAATAGCCAAGGAGACTGCTCAGGCAGCACCAACACTCTACACAGAGTATGGTCCTGATGGATGGATGGATGGATCCCCACCGCCCATCCAAAACCGTGAACTTTTATATCCTCGTCAATCCCTCCCCTTCCACAAGTCCATCTCCATACAAATTTCCAAGTTTACCTTCCTGAGAGTTTGCTTCTGTGTCATCTTGTCCATCACGTGTGTCCTTTCCTACCCCTCGCTCCTCCCCACATCCCTTTTTTGTCCAAGTATCCCTCAAGTTTGTCCTTCAACTCTGCTGTTGGTGTTGCCCTTTCTCTCCAATGTTCCTTTAGTTTTGTTGCATCCCAAGCCGTTCAGTGTTCTACCTCTTCCACAAGCCATGGGCTGTTTGTATTAATAATTAAATAAATAAATATTTTAAAATTATAGATAGACTAGTACGTGCCCGTACGTGCGTGGCCATACGTGCAAAAAAAAAAAAAAATAATAAAAAAAAGCTTTCAAACCGTGAGCCAGAAACAACAACCACACAAGCCGTTCTTTCGCTCTCGCGTGCCCGTACATGCGTGGCCGTATGTGCGTGCCCATACGTGCGTGCCCGTACGTGAAAACAAACAAAAAAAACGTTCAAACCACGAGCCAGAAACAACAGCCACACAGGCCGTTCCTTCGCTCTTGCGTGCCCGTACGTGGCGTGGCCGTATGTGCAAAACAAAAAAAAAACAAAACTTTCAAACCGTGAGCCAGAAACAACCACACAGGCCGTTCCTTCGCTCTCGCGTGCCCGTACGTGCAAACCCCCCAAAAAACAACAACAAAAAAAACTTTCAAACAACCACAAAGACCGTTCCTTCGCTCTCGTAAACGACGACGGATTGGCATTGGTATCTATGCGCATAAGAATCAGAAATTATTAGAATACAGTAAGTCATCACTATCCGGAAGTGGTGCGTGCCCGTACGGAATGTTCACATGCATTCACGAATTATCGCTTCCTTGAAGTAACAACTGTTGTGATACTTACACACACAGAGTTAATTAAAATCAAAATTAAAATCAAGTTTACCTCCCTGTCTTTGCTTGCCATGACATTCGCTGCCATTGACCATTGCCACTCCTACGCCACGGTAACTAAGGCACCGATCCCCATCGTAACCGCACGGCACGTGACGTCATCGTCGGCAGCCGGCACACCGGCCTACGCAGCCACGTGTCCTTTCATTGGTTGGTAAATAAATGGCCATAACTTGGAACCACTTGTCGATCAACATCAAACCTTGAAAAGGCACATACTCAGGGCCCCAGCTATACCTGGCAAGTTTCAATTAGATCGGACCAGTGGTTGTCGAGAAACAGCGGTCACAGACACACACACAAACAAATACACACACACACACACACACACACACACACACACACACACACACAGCTGGAATTATATAACATCTATCTTATTATATATCACAATTAAATAAAATGTTAAATTGTCTCAAACTAAACACATATTGTGATCATCAGTTATGTTTACTGCTTCCTCTCTTTTGGGGGCTGACAGGGTGGCCGAGAGGTACGCACACTTGCCTCTAAGCTGTCCAGACTGGGTTTGAATCCCGTCCCAACTACAAACTGCCATCCTGGTATTTCACACAAGTGAAGATTCATCAATTTGTGTGCTGCTTCTCCCTCGGATGGACATTTAACCGGGCATCCGGTATTCTGGCATTAGTTGGACATTAAATATCCCACGGTGTCCTTTGTGAAGAGTAAGCACCCCAGCCAATGATGATACGTGCAGCCACAGGCGGCACAGACATGAACTAGAAGGGCACTCGGTACAGCCTCCACCTTTGTCAGGCTAAACAATTTACCTTTTGTTTCCTACTATTCCCACTGAGAGGCCGGATCTGCATCAGTACCTCCAAAATCGAATCGGCTTGTTCTTGTCACCTACCCAACTCATCCAACCAAGTTTCATCCGAATCCGTCCATAACTTTTTGGGACATCGTGTATTTATTGTTTATGGCCCGATCTCTCAAAGGTGAAAAATCTCTTAAAAATTTGAAAAATATTCCATCCGGATCTGCATTCCGATCTTCACCAAAATCGAATCATTTCGTCCTTGTCACACACCCAACATGTCCACCAAATTTCATCAGTATCCATCGACACCTTTTTGAGATATCCTGTTTACAGACAAACAAACACACAGGCAAGGGTGAAAACACAAGCTCCACCCATCTTCGGTGGTGGAGGTAATGAATGAATGAACTCTCCAGTGATCCAAACCTTCCATGAAAGGTAACGAGCAAAACTTATGTGCTGACTTGGGGGTTGGGGGGGAGCATGGGGGACATCACTCTCCCTCACTTAAAAATAATTTTACCTCCCCAGGAATCTGACCGTAGAAAAATTAAAAAAAAAGTTTCCCATGAGAAAAACAATTGAGCCTCTTTTGCATGGACTGAGAGGCCAGATGATGTCAGGTGTAAAAACAATAATAATAAAAAACAAATAAATGGGGAGTCCATGTAAGAGTGAGTTATTGAACATGATGTATAAGGTGGTGTAAAAGAAGAGAAAGAGAAAGAGAAAGAGAAAGAGGAGAATTTGAAGGAGGTGGGTTTGGAGTAGATTAACGGGGGTAGAAAAGATCGAGCATTTGGATGGGGGATGACAAGAGGTGGTGGTGAACAGCAGTTTTGAAGGCGTGAAAGGAAGGATGGGATTGAACAGATTGAGGGAGTTTATTCCAAAGGCGGGAAAAAAGAGGAATGAAAGAGTGAAGGTGAGCAGTGATTCGTATTTTGGTCGTTTTACCAGAAGGGGGTTGTTGGCGGACTTGAGTGCCCTGCGGAATATGGTGGGGACAAATCGTAGACATAGCAGAGGGGGGGGGGGTGAGACCGGAGAGGAGATGGTAGAAGACAGAAGACTACCGACTGCTCTGCGGTGAGAGAGTGAGAGGTCCCAAGACTCAGCCTCTTCGTGGGAGATGCCAATGATCAGAAATGCCTTGGTTTCCACTGCGTGAAGCTGAGAAAGGCGGGAGGTAAGAACACCAGCCCAGAGGGGAGAGCAGTACTCCATCAGGCAGTGGACAAAAGCTTTGTTTGTGGTCAGGAGCTGAGCTGAGGAAGGACGTTGCATATGACAGAGGATTCCCAGTCGGTGACTGGCTTTGGAGGCCAGGTTGGAAATGTGGCTTTCCCAGGAAAGAAAAGCATTATGGGCAATTAGTGAACCCTAACAGCTTTGAATGAAAGGACTTCTTCCAGAGGATTGTTGAGGAAGTAGATGGGGGGGGGGGGTCCAAATGGTTCCTTTCGGAAGAGACAATAGTGAGAGTGTGAGATTTGTCCAGATTGAAAACGATGTTCACGTGTTGGACCAGTTGTGATTTTTATCAGATCTGCAGAGAACTGAGAAGCTGCTGCTTGTTGTCTGAGGGATGACAAGATGGAGTGGCTAGAGGGTGGATCATCAGCAAAGAGTGAAATGAGATTTTCCAGAGTCAGAGAAGATCATTGATGAAAACCAGAACAATAACAGGGCCCAGAACGCTGCCATTGGAGGAAACTCCAGCCTGGCAGGAGAAGAGGGGATGAAAGAATTCTCCATTAGGGCCACATGTTGGCTGCGACAGGAGAGAGAAGTCTGCAGCGCATGATGGAATGGTCTTGGATAACCGGGGAAGAGAGTTTGGTGATGCAGGGCAGGGTCGCCAGACCAGTGTCAAAAGCACGGTGATATGTCATGGGAGACGCTCTGATTTCATGTCTGCATTAGAGGACTTCCATCCATTGTTGGGAGAGCAGAAGCAGCAATCTCAGGGTAGGAGTGACCTGGTCTAAAACCAAATTGCATGATCTGAAATCAAGCCAATTGGCAAGAAGAGGAAGGATTTAATGTCTGGAAAAGCGAGATGGAATTCCATAACTTGCTGGATGATTAGGAGAAGGCTGATTGGTCTGTTGTGCAGGGATCTGTTTTTGCAGTAACCTTTTTATGCAGGGCAGTGATTGTTTGCTGCATTTCCAAGCAGAGGATAGATGACTTGACAATAGAGGCGTAAAAAGAACAGAGAGAGGTGAGGCAAGAACAGAGGAGCAGAGTTTTTTAGAGACAAGTGGGCTGATGCCATCTGGACTGCGGTTTGGAATCTGAGTCGAGTTTGATAGCAAGCTCTCCACCTTACAGTCAAGAAAAGACACCAGAGTCCAGGGCAGTTGGGTGCGACTGGGCAAGATGGGTACGGAAAAGCGCATGGTTTCAGACACAAGATTTTGAAGCAAACACCCAGTTTAGCGCATTCAGCCTCATCACGTGCGGTATCACAGTCGGGCCATTTGAGGTAAGGGGGGGATGGAGGGGAACATACACCAGAAAACAGATTTGATTAGACACCACCAAGGATTTCGAGGAGGGAAGAGGTTTGAGAACTTCAGACTTGAGCTTTGAAAAGATGTTTGTTTTCTGGCTCTGAGTAGATAGACACTTGTTTCTAAGCTTTATGGAAGAGACTGAGATTGCCCCAGTGGTTTGCTTTCCATGAGGCAAAGGCGAAGTTGTTTCAGGACAACTGCTCTCACTCACAAGCTTCATTGAAAGATGAGCGGGAGGAAGGGTAGAGGCAACTGAAGACGAGGAAAGGGGAATAAATCTGTGCATGAGGAGAAGCAAGTTTCTTTGAAAGAATCCAGGATGAGTTTATGTTGGAGAAAGTAGAATAGGAGACCGTCTGAAGTTTGATGGCTGCTTAGGATCCGTTGGCAGTCGGCCTGAGGTGAAATGCAGACTCGGATGGCGCTGAGGTGGTTCCTGATAATAGCCGCGAGAAGATCTCATTTTGACACAGCACGTGTCATGAAGAACGTCGATTGGACCAAGAAGAACAGCAGCCAGATATTTCCCAGGGAATTTGTCAAAATCAGTCCAGAGAGACAGAGTACACGTTGGTTTGAGATCCGCGTCGGGAGTGACCGATTGAGTCAGTCCAATGAGTCCGGCAGAAAGTTTTGCTGACGGTCCATTGACAGGTGAGAGGGTTCCCACAACCTAGCCAAACTGGCATGAATGACAATGAAACCCACATATGAGGAAGAGAGAGTTTTGATGAGAAGATAGAAGGTTGGGTCCATGTTCTCGGATTGTGAGGTGTAAATGATCATCACTGTGTTGGATGACAATCATCATATATATATATATATATATATATATATTTATATATAATATATTAAACATGAGGTGGGAAGCGCTTGCCAGAGGTATTCCTGGGGTGGTGGGGATGAGGAGAGTTGAGACATGCAAGATGAAAATAAAGAAAGGACAAGTTGTGGGACTATGTTGAATAAAGATAAAGAAAAGACAAGTATGGGGAAATGTAGGAAATATAAAGAAGACAAGTTATGGACTATGTTAGAATATAAGAACAAGAAAAGACAAGTTATGGAACATGTAGATAAAGATAAAGAAAAGACAATTAGGGACCAGTTAAATTAAGAAAGAGTGAAGAGTATATAAAGAAAGACAAGTTATGGGGACATATGGGATAAAGATAAAGAAAAGACAGAGTTATGGACATGTAGAGTAAAATAAAATTATTGACATTCGTAATAAAGAAAAAGTTATGGGACATGTGATAAAGATAAAGAAAAGACAAGTTATGGGACATGTAGAGAAATATAAAGAAAGACAATGTTATGGAATGTAAGATAAATAAAAGAAAGACAAGTTATGGGATCATGTAGAAATATAAAGAAAAGACAAGTTATGGACATGTATAATATAAGAAAGAACAAGTTATGGGACATGTAGGATAAAATAAAGAAAAGACAAGTTATGGGACATGTAGATAAAGATAAAAAAAGACAAGTTAATGGGATCATGTGATAAATATAAAGAAAAGACAAGTTATGGACATGAGATAAAATAATAGAAAGACAAGTTATGGAACATGTATAAATATAAAGAAAAGACAAGTTATGGACATGTAGAAATATAAAGAAAAGACAAGTTATGGACATGTAGAGAAATATAAAGAAAAGACAAGTTATGTGACATGTAGATAAATATAAAGAAAAGACAAGTTATGGGACATGTAGGTAAATATAAAGAAAAGACAAGTTATGGACATGTGATAAATATAAAGAAAAGACAAGTTATGGACATATGGATAAATATAAGAAAAGACAAGTTATGCGAGATGAGATAAGAAATAAAGAAAAGACAAGTTATGGAACATGTAGAGAAATATATGAAGAAAGGACAAGTTGTATGGGACATGTAGATAAAGTAGTAAAGCAAGGGAGCACATAGTACAAAAATATGGGAACATGTAGATAGAATATAAAAGAAAAGACAAGTTATGGACATGTAGAGTAAATATAAAGAAAGACAAGTTATGGACATGTAGATAGAATATAAAGAAAAGACAAGTTATGGGACATTGTAAGATAAGATAAAGAAAAGACAAGTTATGGGACATGTAGAAATATAAAGAAAAGACAAGTTATGGGACATGATAGATAAAATAAAGAAAAGACAAGTTATGGACATGTAGATAAATATAAAAGAAAAGACAAGTTATGGGACATGTCGAGATAAATATAAAGAAAAGACAAGTTATGGGACATGACGATAAATATAAAGAAAAGACAAGTTATGGGACATGTAGAGAAATATAAAGAAAAGAAATAGTTATGGGGACATGTAAAAGATAAATATAAAGAAAAAGAAGAAGTTATGGACATGTAGATAAATATAAAAGAAAAGACAAGTTTGGAACATGTAGATAAATATAAAGAAAAGACAAGTTATGGGAGACATGTATAAAATATAAAGAGAAAAGACAAGTTGATGGGACAATGTAGAGAAATATCAAGAAAGACAATTATGGGACATGCAGATAAATATAATAGAAAAGACAAGTGTGGGACATGTAGTAAATATAAAGAAAAGACGAAGTTGGGACATGGTAAGATAAATATAAAAAAAGAACTAAGTTTGGACATGGTAGATAATATAAAGAAAAGACAAGTTATGGACATGTAGATAAATGATAAGAAAAGACAAGTTTGGGACATGTAGATAAAAAATAAAGAAAAGAGACAATTGTGGACATGTAGATAAATATAAAGAAAAGACAAGTTATGGACATGTGGAGGATAAAGTATAAAGAAAAGACAAAGTATGGGACATTAGATAAATATAAAGAAAAGACAAGTTGTGGGACATTTAGATAAATATAAAAAAGACAAGTTGGGACTATGAGATAATATAAAGAAAAGACAAGTTATGGACATGGTAAAGATAAAGAAAAGACAAGTTATGGACATGTAGATAAATTAAAGAAAAGACAAGTTTGGGACATGTAGATAAATATAAAGAAAAGACTAAGTTATGGACATGTAGATAAAATAAAGAAAAGACAAGTTGTGGGACATGAGATTAAAATAATAAGAAAAAGACAAGTTATGGGACATGTTAGTAAATATAAAGAAAAGACAAGTTATAGGACATGCAGATAAATATAAAGAAAAACAAGTTATGGGACATTGGTGTAAAGATAAAGATAAAGAACAAGAGACAATTTTGGGACATGTCGATAAATATAAAGAAAGACAATTATGGGACATGTAGATAAATATAAAGAAAAGACAAGTTATGGGGACATTGAGATAAATATAAAAGAAAGACAAGTTAATGGGAGATGCAGATAAAATAAAGAAAAGACAATTATGGGGAACATGTAGAAAAATATAAAGAAAAAGACAAGTTTATGGGACATGTAGATAAATATAAAGAAAAGAAAGTTATGGGACTGTAGATAAAATATAAAGAAAAGACAAGTTATGGACATGTAGATAATATAAAGAAAAGACAAGTTAATGGACATGTAGGTAAATATAAAGAAAAGACAAGTTATGGGCATGACAGTAAATATAAAGAAAGACAAGTTATGGGACATGTAGAAAATATAAAGAAAAGAAAAGTTTGGACATGTAGATAAATATAAAGAAAAGAAAGTTATGGACAGTAGATAAATAATAAGAAAAGACAAGTTATGGACATGTAGATAAATATAAAGAAAAGACAAGTTATGGGACATGGAGATAAAGATAAAGAAAAGACAAGTTATGGGACATGTAGATAAAATATAAAGAAAAGACAAGTTTGGGACATGTAGATAAATATAAAGAAAAGACAAGTTATGGGACATGTAGATAAATATAAGAGAAAAGACAAGTTCTGGACATGTTAGATAAATAAAGAAAAGACAAGGTTATGGGACATGAATAAATATAAAGAAAAGAAAGTTATGGACAGATAGATAAAGATAAAGAAAAGACAGTTGTGGGACATGTGAAAATATAAAGAAAAGACAAGTTATGGACATGCTAGATAAAGATATAAAGAAAGGACAAGTTATGGACATGTAGGAGTAAATATAAAGAAAGAAGACAAGTTATGGGACATGTAGAAAATATAAAGAAAGACAAGTTATGGGACATGTCAGATAAATATAAAGAAAAAGACAAGTTATGGGACATGTAGAAAAATAAAGAAAAGACAAAGTATGGGACATGTAGATAAAATAAGAAAAAGACAAGTTATGGACATGATAATAAAGATAAAGAAAAGACAAGTTATGGGACATGTAGAGAAATATAAAGAAAGACAAGTTATGGACATTGGATAAATATAAAGAAAACAAGTTATGGGACATGAGATAAATATAAAGAAAAGACAATTATGGAGCATGGAGATAAAATAAAGAAAGAACAGTTATGGGACATGTAGATAAATATAAAGAAAAAGACAAGTTATGGGACATGTAGATAAATTAAAGAAAGACAAGTATGGACATGTAGATAAAATATAAAGAAAAGAACAAGTTATGGGACATGTAGATAAATAAAGAAAAGACAATTATTGAACATGTGAGGTAATAAAAGAAAAAGACAAGTTATGGACATAGTAAATATAAAGAAAGACAATATGGCTGTAGAGAAATATAAAGAAAAAGAAGTTATGGGACATGTAGATAAATTATAAAGAAAAGAAAAGTGTTATGGGACATGTAGATAAATATAAAGAAAGAACAAAGTTATGGGACATGAGATAAATATAAAGAAAAGACAAGTTATGGACATGTAGATAATATAAAGAAAAGACAAAGTTATGGACATGTAGATTAAATATAAAGAAAGAAGACAAGTTATTGGGACATGTAGATAAATATAAGAAAGACAAGTTGGACATGTAGATAAATATAAAGAAAAAGACAAGTGTACATGTAAGATAAATATAAGAAAAGACAAGTTATGGAATGTAGATAAATATAAAGAAAAGACAAGTTATGGACATGTAGTATAAATATAATGGGAAAAGACAATTGTGGGACATGTTAAAAAATATAAAGAAAAGACAAGTTTGGGACATGGTAAATAAATATAAAGAAACATTATGGGACATGTAGAATAAATTAAAGAAAGACAAGTTATGGGACATGTAGATAAATATAAAGAAAAGACAAGTTATGGACATGTAGATAAATATAAAGAAAAGACAGAGTTGTGGACATTGTAGATAACGATAAAGAAAAGACAAGTTATTGGACATGTAGATAAATATAAGAAAGACAATTATGGACATGTGATTAAATATAAAGAAAAGCAAGTTATGGACATGTAGATAAAATAAAAAAAAGACAAGTTATGGACATGTAATAAAGCATAAAAGAAAAGACATGTTATGGGACACGTAAAATATAAAGAAAAGACAATTATGGGACATGTAGAAAATATAAAGAAAGGACAAGTTATGGGACATGTAGAAAATTATAAAGAAAAGACAATTTGGGACATGAGAAATATAAAGAAAGACAATGTATGGACATGTAGTAAATTATAAAGAAAAGACAAGTTGATGGGACATGTAGAGTAAATATAAAAAGAAAAGAAAAGTTATGGGACATGTGATAAAATATAAAGAAAAGACAGTTATGGACATGACTAGATAAATATAAAGAAAAGACCAGTTATGGGACATGTAGATAAATAAAGAAAAGACAAGTTATGGACATGTAGATAAATATAAAGAAAAAGACAAGTATGCGACATGTAGATAAATATAAAGAAAAGACAATGTTATTGACATGTAGAGAAATATAAAGAAAAACAAGTTATGGGACATGAGATAAAGTATTAAAAAAAGACACTTATGGACATGTAGATAAATATAAAAATAAAAGACAATTTATGGGAATTAAAATATAAAAAGACAAGTTGATGGACATGTAGAGAAATATAAAGAAAAGACCAGTTATGGGCAGTGTAGATAAATATAAAAGAAATAAAAGTTATGGGACATGTAGCGTAAATATCAAGAAAAAGACAACGTTATGGGAACATGTAGGATAAATATAAGAAAGAAGACAGTTATGGACATGTAGATAAAGATAAAGAAAGACAAGTTATGGACATGTAGGATAAATAAAAGAAAAGACAAGTATGGGACATTTAGATAAATATAAAGAAAAAAGACAAGTTATGGACATGTAGACATAAATATAAAGAAAAGACAAGTTATGGGACATGTAGAAAATATAAAAAAAGACATAATGGACATGAGATAAAGATAAGAAAAGACAGTGTATGGGACATGTAGGATAAATATAAGAAAAGACAAGTTATGGGACATGAGATAGATACAAGATAAATATAAGAAAAACAAGTTATGGGACATGTACGATAAATATAAAGAAAAGACAAGTTGATGCGGACATGAAGATAAAAGATAAAGAAAAGGAACAGTTATGGGACATTAATGAAGATAATAAAGAAAAGACAAGTCTATGGGACATGTGATAAAATATAAAAGGAAAAGAGAAGTATATGGACATGAGAGTATAAATATAAAGAAAAGACAAGTTATGGACATGTAGATAAATATAAAGAAAAAAAAGTTATGAGGACATGCTAAGATAATATAAGAAAGAAAAGTTATGGGACATGTAGATAAATATAAAGAAAGACAAGTTATGGGACATGTAGATATAAACTAGAAGAGAAAAACAAGTTTATGGGACATGTAGATAAATATAAAAAAGACCAGTTATGGACATGTAGATAAATATAAAGAAAAGACAATTATGCGGACATGTAGATAAAATAAGAAAAGACAAGTTTGGGACATGTAATAATAATAAGAAAAGACCAAAGTTTGGACATGTAGCATAATATAAAGAAAAGAACAGTTATGGGACATGTAGATAAATATAATAGGAAAAGACAATGTGTGGACATTTAGATAAATATAAAGAAAAGACAAGTGTGTGGGACATGTAAGATAAATTAAAAAGAAAGACAAGTTATGGGACATGTAGATAAATATGAAAGAAAAGACAAGTTATGGGACATGCAGATAAATATAAAAAAAAGACAAGTTTGGGACATGTTAGATAAATATAAAGAAAGGACAAGTTGTTGGACATGTAGAGATAAATATAAAGAAAAGACAAGTATGGGACCATGTAGATAAATATAAAGAAAGACAAGTTATGGACATGAAAAATATAAAGAAAAGACAAGTTATGAAATGAGGACATTAGAAAGATAAAGAAAAGACAATTAGGACATGTAGATAAATATATAAAAAACACAAGTTTATGGAGCATGTAGATAGAAAATAAAGAAAAACAAGTTTATGGGACATGTAGAGTAAATATAATGAAAGAACAAGTTTTGACATGAATGTAGATAAATATAAAGAAAAGACAATTATGACATGTAGATAAATATAAAGAAAAAGACAAGTTTTTTGGACATGTAATAAATATAAGAAAAGACAAGTTATGGGCATGTAGATAAATATAAAGAAAACAAGTTATGGACATGTAGATAAAATATAAAGAAAAGACAAGTTAGGGACATGTAGATAAATATAAAGAAAAAGACAAGTTGTGGACATGTAGATAAAGATAAAGAAAAGACAAGTTATGGACATGTAGAAAATATAAAGAAAGACAAGTTATGGGAATACGAAAATTAAAAAAAGACAAGTTTATGGCGACATGTAGATAAATAAAGAAAGACAAGTTATGACATGTAGAATAAAGATAAAGAAAATAGACATTGTTATTGGGACATGTGGATAATATAAAGAAAAGACAAGTTGATGGGACATGTAGAAAAATATAAAGAAAAGACAAGTTATGGGACATGTAGAGAAATATAAAGAAAAGACAAGTTATGGGACATGTAGATAAATATAAAGAAAAGACAAGTTATGGGACATGGTAGTAAATATAAAGAAAAGACAAGTTATGGGACATGTAGATAAATATAAAGAAAAGACAAGTTATGGGACATGTAGATAAATATAAAGAAAAGACAAGTTATGGACATGTAAGATAAATATAAAGAAAAACAATGTTAGGAACATGTGATAAATATAAAGAAAAGACAAGTATGGACATGCAGATAAATAAAAGAAAAGACAAGTTATGGGACATGTAGAAAATATAAAGAAAGACAAGTATGTGGGACATGTTAGATAAATATTAAAGAAAAGACAGTTATGGGACATGTAGATAAATATAAAGAAAGACAAGTTACGGACATGTAGATAATATAAAGAAAGACAAGTTAGTGGACATGAGATAAAGATAAGAAAAGAAAGTTATGACATTTAGAGAAATATAAAGAAAAGACAAGTATGGACATGTAGATAAATATAAAGAAAAACAATTTATGGACATGTAGATAAATAAAAAAAGACAATTATACGGACATTAGAGAAAAAAGAAAAGACAAGTTATGGGACAGGAGATAAGATAAAAAAAGAAAGTTAGGACATGTAGATAAAATAAAGAAAAGACAAGTTATGGGACATTAGAAAAATAAAGAAAAGACAAGTTATGGACATGTAGATAAATATAGAAAAAGACAAGTTATGGACATGTCGATAATATAAAGAAAAGACAATTATGACATGTAGATAAAATAAAGAAAGACAAGTTATGGGACATGTAGAAAATATAAAGAAAAGACAAGTATGGACATGTCCAAAATATAAAGAAAAGACAAGTTATGGACATGCGATAAATATAAAAGAAAAGACAAGTTATGGACATGTAGAAAATATAAGAAAAGAAAAGTTATGGGACATGTAGAATAATATAAAGAAAAAAAAGTTGTGCGACATGTAGATAAATATAAAGAAAAAGACAAGTTATGGACATGTAGATAAAGAAAATAGAAAGAGAAGTATATAAAAAAAAGTTGGACATGTAGAAAATATAACAAGAAAGACAAGTTATGGGAATATAGACGATAAATAGAAAGAAAGAAGACCAAGTTATGGACATGTCAGATAGATATAAAGAAAGACAAGTTATGGAATGGAGAATAAAGAAAAGAAAGACAAGTTTATGGACATGTAGATAAATATAAAGAAAAACAAAGTTATGGAAATGTAGGATAAATATAAGAAAGACAAGTTATGGGACATGTAGATAAAATAAAGAAAAGACAAGTTATGGGACATGTAGGATAAATATAAAAAAGACAAAGTTTGGGACATGTAGTAAATAAAGAAAATCTCTCTCGT
>CM068955.1:2975704-2987408 GCA_035128595.1 Eptatretus atami
AAGAGAGAGATTAAAAGAAAAGACAAGTTAGGACATGGTAGATAAAAATATAAAGGAAAGACAAGTTACTGGACATTAGAAAAAAGATAAAGAAAAGACAAGTTATGACGATGTAGAAAAAATTAAGAAAAAAGACAAGTTTATGGACATGTAGGTAAATATAAAGAAAGACAAGTTATGGACATTTAGAGAAGAATAAAAAAAGACAAGTTATGGCATGTAGATAAATATAAAGAAAAGACAAGTTATGGGACATGTAGATAAAGATAAGAAAGAGAGTTATGGACATTGTAGATAATATAAAGAAAAGACAAGTTATGGGACATGGTAGATATAAAGGAAAGACAAGTTATGGACATGTAGAAAAGATAGAAAAGAACAAGTTATGGAAATGTCATAAATATAAAGAAAAGACAAGTTATGGACATGTAGATAAATATAAAGAAAAGACAAGTTATGGACATGTAGATAAATATAAAAAAGACAGTATGGGACATGTAGATAAATATAAGAAAGACAAGTTATGGCATGTAGATAAATATAAAGAAAAGACAAGTTATGGACATGTAGGATAAATATAAAGAAAAGACAAGTTATGGGAACATGTAGATAAATATAAAGAAAAGACAAGTTATGGGACATGTAGATAAATATAAAGAAAAGACAAGTTATGGGACATGTAGATAAATATAAAAGAAGACAAGTTATGGCATGTAGAAAAATATAAAGAAAAAGACAAGTTATGGGACATGTAGATAATATAAAGAAAAGACAAGTTATGGGACATGTAGATAAATATAAAGAAAAGACAAGTTATGGGACATGTAGATAAATATAAAGAAAGAGACAAGTTATGGACATGTAGCTAAATATAAAGAAAAGACAAGTTATGGGACATGTAGAATAAATATATAAGAAAAAGACAAGTTATGGGACATGTAGATAAAAATAAGAAAAAGACAATTAATGGACATGTAGAGAAAATATAAAAAAGACAAGTTTAGGGACATGTAGAGAAATATAAAGAAAAGAACAAGTTATGGGACATGTAGATAAGATAAAGAAAAGACAAGTTATGGGACATGTAGAGATAAATAAAGAAAAGACAAGTTATGGACATGTCGATAAATATAAAGAAAAGACAGTTATGGGACAATGTAAGAAAATATAAAGAAAAGACAAGTTATGGGACATTAGATAAATTAAAGGAAAGACAAGTTATGGACATGTAGATAAATATAAAGAAAGACAAGTTATGGGACATGTGATAAATATAAAGAAAAGACAAGTATGGGACATGTAGATAAATTATAGAGAAAAGACAAGTTATGGGACATGAGATAAATATAAAGAAAAAGACAAGTTGTGGGACATGTAGAATAAATATAAAGAAAAGACAAGTTATGGGACATGTAGATAAATATAAAGAAAAGACACAGTTATGGGACACTGTAGATAAATATAAGAAAAGACAAGTTATGGACATGTAAGATAAATATAAAAAAAGACAAGTTTGTGGGACATTAGATAAATATAAAGAAAAGACAAGTTATGGGACATGTAGAGTCAAATAATAAAAAAGACAAGTTGTGGGACATGTAGATAAATATAAAGAAAGACAAGTTGTGGACATGTAAGAAAAATATAAAGAAAGACAAGTTGTGGACATGTAGATAAAATAAAAGAAAAGACAAGTTATGGGACATGTAGATAAATATAAAGAAAAGACAAGTTGTGGGACATGTAGATAAATATAAAGAAAAGACAAGTTGTGGGACATGTAGATAAATAATAAAGAAAGACAAGTTATGGGACAATGTAGATAAATATAAAGAAAAGACAAGTATGGGACATGTAAGATAAATAAAAGAAAAAGACAAGTTTGGGACATGTAGATGAAATATAGAAAAAGACAAGTTAGGGACATGTAGATGAGATAAAGAAAGAAAGTTATGGACATGTAGATAAATATTATGAAAGAAAGACAAGGTTGTGGGACATGTAGATAAATATAAAGAAAAAGACAAGTACTGGACATGTAGATAAATATAAAGAAAAGACAAGTTATGGGACATGTAGATAAAGATAAGAACAACGTTTGGGACATGTAGATAAATATAAAGAAAAGACAAGTTGTGGGACATGTAGATAAAATAAAGAAAAGACAAGTGTGGGACCTGTAGATAAATATAAAGAAAAGACAAGTTATGGGACATGTAGACATAAATAATCGAAAAGACAAGTTGTGGGACATGTAGATAAATAAAAGATAAAGACAAGTTACGCGACATGTAGATAAATATAAAGAATAAGACAAGTTATGGGACATGGTAGATAAGATAAAGAAAGACAAGTTAGGGACATGTAGATAAATATAAAGAAAAGAACAAGTTAGGGACATGTAGAGAAATATAACAGAAAAGAACATAGGGACATTAGTAAAAAAAGAAAAGACAAGTTATGGGACATGTAGATAAAGATAAAGAAAAGACAAGTTGTGGGACATGTAGAGAAATATAAAGAAAAAGACAAAGTATGGGACATGTAGAGAAATATAAAGAAAAGACAAGTTATGGACATGTAGATAAATATATAAGAAAAGACAGTTGTTGGGACATGTAGATAAATATAAAGAAAAGACAAGTTATGGGACATGTAGATAAATATAGAAGACAGTTTGGGACATGTAGATAAATATAAGAAAAAGACAAGTTATGGGAACATGTAGATAAATATAAAGAAAAAGACCAAGTTATGGGACATGTAGATAAAATAAAAAAGACAAGTTTATGGACATGTAGATAAATATAAAGAAAAGACAAGTTATGGGACATGTAGAGAAATATAAAGAAAAGACAAGTTATGGGACATGGTAGATAAAGATAAAGAAAAGACAAGTTAATGGGACATGTAGAAAAATAAAGAAAGACACAGTTATGGGACATGCTAGATAAATATAGAAAAAAGACAAGTTGTGAAAGGCATGTAGACGAAAATATAAAGAAAAGACAAGTTATGGGAACATGTGCAGATAAAGATAAAGAAAGACAAGTTATGGGGACATGTAAGAGAAAATTAAAGAAAAGACAAGTTATGGGACCATGTGCAGATAAATATAAAGAAAAGACAAGTTATGGACATGTAGATAAATATAAAGAAAAGACAAGTTATGGGACATTAGATAAAATATAAAGAAAAGGACAAGTTATGGGACATGTAGAGAAATATAAAGAAAGACAAGTTATGGGACATGTAGATAAATATAAAGAAAAGACAAGTTATGGACATGTAGATAAATATAAAGAAAAGACAAGTTATGGGACATGTAGATAAAGATAAAGAAAAGACAAGTTGGGACATGTAGAGAAATATAAGAAAAGACAAGTTATGGGACATGTCGATAAATATAAAAAGAAAAGACAGTTGTGGGACATGAGAATAAAGATAAGAGAAAGAGCAAGTTATGGGACATGTAGATAAATATAAAGAAAAGACAAGTTATGGAACATGTAGAGAAAATAAAAGAAAAGAGACAAGTTATGGGACATGTAGAAAATATAAAGAAAAAGACAAGTTACGTGGACATGTAAGAGAAATATAAAGAAAAGACAAGTTATGGGACATGTAGATAAATATAAAGAAAAGACAGTTATGGGACATGCAGAAAAAATAAAGAAAAGACAAGTTATGGGACATGTAGAGAAATATAAAGAAAAGAAAGTTATGGGACATGTATAAATAAAAAGAAAAGACAAGTTATGGGACATCGAAATAATATAAAAGAAAAGACAAGTTATGGGACATGTAGATAAATAATAAGAAAAAGACAAGTTATGGGACATGTAGATAAATATAAAGAAAAGACAAGTTATGGGACATGTAGAATAAATATAAAGAAAAGACAAGTTATGGACATGTAGATAAATAAAGAAAGACAGTAGGGACATTAAGATAAATAAAGAAAAGACAAGTTATGGGACATTAGATAAAGATAAAGAAAAGAAAGTTATGGGACATGTAGATAAATATCAAGAAAAGACAAGTTATGGGACATGTAGATAAAGGATAAAGAAAAGACAAGTTATGGGACATTAGATAGAATATAAAGAAAAGACAAGTTATGGGACATGCAGATAAATATAAAGAAAAGACAAGTTGTGGGACATGTAGATAAATAACAAAAAAGAACAAGTTATGGACATGCAGAATAATATAATAAGAAAAGACAAGTTATGGGACATGTAGATAAAGATAAAGAAAAGACAAGTTATGGGACATGTAGATAAAGATACAAGAAAAGACAAGTTATGGGACATGTAGATAAATATAAAGAAAAGACCAAGTTATGGACATGTAGATAAAGAAAAGAAAAGACAAGTTAAGGGACATGTAGAATAAAGATAAAGAAAAGACAAGTTATGGGACATGTAGAGAAATATAAAGAAAAGACAAGTTATGGGAACATGTAGAGAAATATAAAGAAAAGACAAGTTATGGGACATGTTTGAAAATATAAGAAAAGACAAGTTATGGGACATGTGAGAAATATAAAGAAAAGACAAGTTATGGGACATGTAGAGAAAATATAAGAAAAGACCAAGTTATGGGACATGTAGAGAAAATATAAAGAAAAGACAAGTTATGGAACATGTAGATAAATATAAAGAAAAGACAAGTTATGGGACATGTAGATAAATATAAAGAAAAGACAAAGTTATGGGACATGTAGATAAATATAAAGAAAAGACAAGTTATGGGACATGTAGAGAAATATAAAGAAAAGACAAGTTATGGGACATGTAGATAAATATAAAAAGACAATATGGACATGAGAAATATAAGAAAAGACAAGTTATGGGACATGTAGAGAAATATAAAGAAAAAACAAGTTATGGGACATTAAAGATAAATATAAAGAAAGACAAGTTATGGGACATGTAGATAAATAAAAGAAAGACAAGTTATGGGACATGTAAGATAAAGATAAAGAAAAAAGACAAGTTATGGGACATGTGAGATAAAGATAAAGAAAAGACAAGTTATGGGACATGTAAATAAATAAAGAAAAAGACAAGTTATGGGACATGTACGATAATATAAAGAAAAGACAAGTTATGGGACAATGTAGAAAAATATAAACAAAAGACAAGTTTATGGGACAATGTAGATAAATATAAAGAAAAGACAAGTTATGGGACATTCGTGATAAATATAAAGAAAAGACAAGTTAATGGGACATTCAGATAAATATAAAGAAAAGAACAAGTTATGGGACATGTAGAGAAATATAAAGAAAAGACAAGTTATGGGACATGTAGATAAATATAAAGAAAAGACAAGTTATGGGACATGTAGAAAAATAAAGAAAAGACAAGTTATGGGACATGTAGAGAAATATAAAAAGAAAAGACAGTTATGGGACATGTCGATAAATATAAAGAAAAGACAATTTGGACTGAGAAAATATAAAGAAAAGCACAGTTATGGGACATGTAGATAAATATAAAGAAAAGACAAGTTATGGGACATGTAGATAAATATAAAGAAAAGACAAGTTATGGGACATGTAAGATAAATATAAAGAAAAGACAAGTTTATGGACATGTAGATAAATATAAAGAAAGACAGTATGGACATGTAGAAAATAAAGAAGACAAGTTGTGGGAACATGTAGATAAATATAAAGAAAAGACAAAGTTATGGGACATGTAGATAAATATAAAGAAAAGACAAGTTATGGGACATGTAGATAAATATAAAGAAAAGACAGTTATGGGACATGTCAGATAAATATAAAGAAAAGGAAACAAGTTATGGGACATAGTAATATTAGAAGAAAGTGGGACTGTAGAAAAGAAAAGAAAGAACAAGTTATGGACATGTAGTAAATATAAAGAAAAGACAAGTTAATGGACATGTACCGATAAATATAAAGAAAAGACAAGTTATGGGACATGTAGATATAAATAAAAGAAAAGACAAAGTTATGGGACATGTAGATAAGATAAAAGAAAAAGTATCAAGATATGATATAAAGAAGACAGTTGGGACATATAAGAATAAAAGAAAAGACAAGTTAATGGGACATGTAGAGAAATATAAGAAAAAGACCAAAGTTATGGGAATGAGAGAAATATAAAGAAAAGACAGTTATGGAGCATGTAAGTAAATATAAAGAAAAGAACAAGTTTATGGGGACATGTAGATAAATATAAGAAAAGAAACAATTAATGGGACATGGTCGATAAATATATAAGAAAAGACAAGTTATGGGATCATTGCAGATAAATATAAAGACAAAAGACAAGTTATGGGACATGTAGATAAATAAAGAAAAGACAAGTTTGGGACATGTAGAATACAGAATAAAAGCAGACAAGTTATGGGAATGTAGTAATATAAAGAAACAGACAAGTTTATGGGACAATGTAAATAAAATAAAAGAAAAGAACAAGTATGGGACATGTAGATAAAACGAATAAAGAAAAGAGAAAGTTATGGGACATGTAGATAAATAAAAGAAAGACAAGTTGATGGGACATGTAGAGAATATAAAGAAAGAATTATGAAGATAAATCTAAGACAGACAAGTTATGGGACATGTAGAATAAGAAAAGAACATTAGGACAGTCATAATATACAGAAAAAGAAATTATGGGACAATGGAGATAAAATATAACAGAAAAGACAAGTTGATGCAATCGGAAACATGAGAGATATCAAAAAGAAAAGACAGTAATATGGCATAATCATAAAAAACAGAATGAAAATTCAACTAAGGTTATGGGACATGAGGTAAATATAGAAAGAAAAGACAAAGTATATGGGACATGTTAGATAAATATAAAGAAAGACAAGTTATGGGACATGAGAATAAAAGTAAAAAAAAGGACAAGTTATGGGACATCGTAAAAATTATAAGAAAAAGACAAGTTATGGGACATGCAGATACCAGATAAAGAAAAGACAGTTGATGGGACATGTAGATAAATAATAAAGAAAAGAAAAGTTATGGGACATGGTAGATAAATATAACAGAAAAGACAATTATGGGACATGTGATAAATATTAAAGAAAGACAAGTTTATGGGACTGTAAAAATGATAAGAAAAGACAAAGTTATGGGAACAATGACGATAAATAATAAAAAAACAGACAAGTTATGGGACATGTAGACTAAAAAAATGACAGAAGACAAAGTTTGGGACAGTGTAGCGAAATATAAAGAAAAGACAAGTTTATGGGACATGTAGATAAAGATAAAGAAAAGACAATGTGGGACAATAGAGAAAATATAAAGAAAAGAACAAGTTATGGGAACATGTACGATAAATATAAGAAAAGACAAGTTAGGGGACATGAGATAAATATAAAGAAAAGACAAGTTGTGGGACATTGAAGATAAATATAAAGAAAGAAAAGTTATGGGGACATGTAGATAAGTATAAAGAAAAAGACATAAAGTTTGGACATGTAGATAAATATAGAAGAAAAGACAAGTATGGGACATGTAGATAAATATAAGAAAGACAAGTTATGGAACCATGTAGATATAATATAAAGAAAAGACAGCTTATGGGACATGTAGATAAATATAAGAAAAGACAAGTTTGGACATGTAGATAAAATATAAGAAAAAGACAGTGACATAGATAATAAGAAAAGGTGGTGGACATGTTAGATAAAATAAAGAAAAGACAAGTTATGGGACATGGTAGATAAATATTAATAGAAAAAGACAAGTGGGGGACATGTAGATAAATATAAAGAAAAGAAAAGTTGTGGGACAATTGTAGATAAATATAAAAGAAAGACAATTTGGGGACATGGCTATATAAATATTAAAGAAACAGACAAAGTATGGGACATTAGATAAATAATAAAGAATAAGACAAGTTTGTGGGACATGTTAGATAAATATAAAGAAAAGACCAAGTATGGGAACATGTAGAAAGATAAAGAAAAGACAAGTTATGGACATGTAGATAAATTAAGAGCGTTAATGGAATGCCATAAAAAAGAAAAACAAGTTTTAGGGACATGTAGATAAAATAATAGATTAATGGACAGTAGAAAAATAGTAGTTTGGTTTTGTGGTGTATGTGTGTATTTCTTGTTGCGTGTATGTGGTGTATTTCTTTGTCTGTGTATGTTTGTATGTGTTTGTTTGTGTGTGTGTGTGTAATTGTCGTATTTGTGTGTGTTGTGTGTAATGTGTATGTACGTGTTTGTGTGTGTATGTGTATGTACGTGTTTGTTGTGTGTAATGTGTATGTACGTGTTTGTGCGGTGGTATGTGTGTGTGTATGTGTATGTAGGTGTTTTGTGTATGTGTTGTGGTGTGTATGTGTATGTACGTGTTGTGTGTGTATGTGTAATGTGTGTATTTCTTTGTCTGTGTTATGTTTGTCTGTGTTGTTTGTGTGTGTGTATGTGTATGTAACGTGTTTGTGTGTATGTGTGGTGTGTATGTGTATGTACGTTGTTTGTTGTGGTATGTTATGTGTTGTAATGTGTGTAAGGTTGTGTGTATTATCACGAATGCTTTTCTACCTGCATTATTCCACCATTTGGTGGCAATTTTCTCGTTTGCGGAGAAATGTGAGTAAACAGAGGAAGATATCATCACCTCTATATATGACGGTCACAGCATACGTGTGATTGCTGCAAATACAACAAATCATAAATCGATATAAACCCAGGTGCACTCCCAGATGGTCCACGTGGTTCTTTTTGGGACAAGGTGTCACAGTCTCGACTCTCAATGGATGCAAAACAAGAGCATCGTCCCTCGAACGGTTCGGTACAGTACAAACGTGTATACACAACAACACCACGTGTACACAAACATCAAAAACAGTGAAAGTTTGTTTGGAGAAACAGGAACGTTTGGAGAACAAAACAAAACCTTACCACACGCCAGCTTCCTCGCTCTTCCCTTCAATCTCATCGCGACCAGTCCGCTCGCTGCTCGTCCGTCTCTCTCCAGCTGGAACACCTCCTGCATTTACCTCAAGCCTTCTCCTCCCCACTCCCCAACCCCCCCCCCCCCCTCCACCCCACTACTCCCCACCTTCCCCGGCTCTCCCCTCCCATCACACTTCGTGCAATCCAGTATACATTCACCTTTGAAGGTTATTCTCCACTTTCAGTGAATCTCTTTCCAAGTTGTATTTCAGCTACACATTTGTCCCTACACGAAGAACTTCACCAGGGTTCGAGCGTGTACCTGAGCTCGAGATCGAGCGTGTACCTGAGCTCGAGTTCGCGTGTACCAGCAAGTTCCAAAGTTTCACAAAATTAGAAACTCAATCCGAGACACACGAAGTGAAAGTTTACACACACACCACACACACAACACACACACACACACACACACCACACACAACACACACAACACACAACAACACACACACACACCACACACACACACAATATCACACACGCACCAAACATACGTACACACACCACAACCATACACACCAACATACCGTACCACACATAATACACTCACACACACAAACATACGTACACACACACACACACAAACATACGTACACACATACATACACACACACGCACACATATGTATACACACACATACGTACACACACATACATACACACACATACGAATACACACACACACACACCACGACAAACACATATACACATGCACATATACACATATACACACACAATACGTACACGCATACATACACACACATACACACAATATCACACACACACACATATACACACACACATACGTACACACCCACGTACACACACACGTACGCACACACACACGTACACACACGTACGCACACACACACACGTACCACACACACATACACACACACACGTACACACACGCGTACACACACACACACGTACACCACACACGTACACACACACACGTACGCACACACACACACACAAACGTACACACACACACGTACACACACACACACACGTACACACACACCACGTACGCACACACACACACAACACGTACACGTACACACACACGTACACACACACACACGTACACACACAACGTACACACACACACACACTACACACACCACACACGTAACACAACACACTACCACGTACACACATACCTACACACACACACACCCACACACACACACACACACACATAATTCTTCATTTTTCTCACACATGTTGAAAAACAAAACATGTCGGTGTTCCTCTTCCACAATCACGAGTTCCTCGTTCTGATAACTTTTTGAGCACCTTGCACATATGACGTCACTTTTGTAGTTTGGTTGCGTCAATTGCAAAAAAAAAAATCCTATGACGTCACTTTGGGTGCGGGACCAAAGGATGAGTTTCAGAAATACAAAACAATTCGTACTTTGTAAATGCAAAACCACGAATGTCAAGTTAAAATTTACCCTCAGTTCCACTTACAGCCATTTAGTTTACTTATCAACAACTCTTCCGGTCATTGATGGTCATGACATTTCACATTTATATCTATTTTATTTAGAAAACACTGTAATGGAAGCTTGGCTCAACGGGCGACTAGTCTGAGAACCATTGTAAGTAAATGACGTGGACGTAAACTACACACACTGACACATAATACCCTTGATAGTTCAAAGAATGGCAGGATGGACCTGACCTTGAAGGGATGTACACTAATTGTTGTTTAGTCTGGGTTCGAATCCTGACCCAACTGTAAACTATCATCTCGGTGCTGATTCATCAACGTGCAGTAAGTGTCGTCCCTTGGACAGATGTTAAACTGGCCATTCCATTTATCGACATCAGTTGCTGGACTTTAAGATCCCATGATGTCCTTTGGGAAGAATAGCCGAGTTATCCACCGGCATCCTGAATAGATTACGAACAAGAAAAAGAGCAATCGGAGATTGCAAACCCTCGCCAGGACTTCTTTTGAGTAGTGCATTCAGCCTCAGCTGGATGATGGCAAGCTCAAGGAAGAGAGGGTAGCTGAGGAGTTTGCAAACAGGCTGAGTGGAGATTTGGGGGGTCTGGGTCCCCTTTGGGGATCCTGAAGAGTTGTGGAGTGCCTTCATGACCGCCGTCCGTGATGTGCCGTGGATGTCTTGGAACTCACCGCAGGGCGAAGAAGAATTTTGTCTCTCAAGGACACTGGATACCATGACCAGAGTCGCAGGCCAGGCTGAATGCAGAGTTGAGCTGTTCGGAGCTGAGGCATAAAATTACGTGCGGCTAAGGGGTGGACAAAAGAGGCCTATGGGAATCTGTGAGGGGGTAGAGCATCACCCCTGGTCGAGTGATTCTCGTCCCGCTTACAGGGGAATTCGCACATTGCGTTCATCCAAGCGCGTCCCTCAGTGGACTGCAGTCAGAGGAGAGGGTGGTAGGGTCTTGACAGAGGAGTCCCAAGTGAAAGCCCACTGGGTCGATTACTTTGAGCGGCTGCACCAGGCTAATCTGCCAGCTGTCGAGTTGGATGTCAGGGGTCTTACAATCCCGATTGCTGACCCTCCAATCAACTGCGGTCCACCTTCATTTGTGGAAACACAGACTGCGAAGAACCAGTTGAAATGGGGGTAAAGCTCCGAGGATCTGTGGCATCCATGCTGACCTTCTCAAGGCTGATGGAAATGCTGGACTCGAGTCGTTGCATGCAGTTCTGTGCTCTGCCTGGAGCACAGGCATCATCCCAACTGACTGGAAGAGGG
>CM068955.1:2988837-3008005 GCA_035128595.1 Eptatretus atami
CCTAAGTTGTTGACCTTTGACCTATGTTGACCATTTGGTCGATGTTGACCTCAAAACATAATTGGCTGGTTAAATTCATTGACCTGAAATGTAAATCCTCTTCAAATTTCAAGTCAATTGTGATGAAAATTGAGGATTTCAGAAATCTCACCTAAGTTGTTAACCTTTGGCCTTTGTTGACCTTTTGACCTTAAAAACAATAGCCTTTTTCCTTATGACAAACTCTACCATGTGGTGAAGATTCGTGAAGATCGGTTTAAAAATTGTGACTTGTAGGCAATAAACAGACAGACAAACAGACAGACATCCATCCATCCATTGGGACCACACTCTGTGCGGAGCATTGGTGCTGCCGAAGCAGTCTCCTTGGCTATTGGGCACAATCCTGGACGGGTCGCCATTCCAAAACAGTATAGCACAAAACAGGCACTCATTTTGCCAGCCTTGGAAGGACGGCAGGCAGAGTCAACCCCACCTGGTATCAATTCAACAGCTGAGTGGGATTTGAACTCAGGATCCTGGAATCCCAAGCACACCACCCGAACCATGAAGCCAAAACCAGGCTCAGACAGACAAACAGACAGACAAGCAAAATCGACTGACCAATATACTTGAAAAATCTTCGATCTTGCAAGTAACAAAGAGAAAGGAGTGAAAACATAACCTCCTTCACCTTCGCCGGCGGAGGTAATTATTCTCACTTTCAGTCAAACTTTCCAGCCATTTCTTGAAAATCTTTGGCCAACTACGTCCCCCCCCCACAAAGGACAACACCCCAACAAGGTGAAAATAATTGGGGTGGTAACGGTGGCGATGGTCGTAAAGCTAGTAATGGTCGTGGTTGTGGTGGTATAACGGTAATAGTGGTAGGTGGTCAAAGTAGTTATGAATTTGAACTTCCTTTAACAATCCGCTTGATTTCTCTGAGATGTAATCCTTGTCTGTTAGACAGAGTCACCGGGCTGAGGCCTCTGTGTTGGAGGCGATGCTTTGGTGGGGACTGCGTCCAATGGGGATCTGCGGAATGCTCGTCACACTCCACATGTTTCGATACATACATCTATTTACATATACATAGTGTTACGGCTGTGGAAATTGACAGAACACCATAAAGGTCCCTAGATCAGTTAGGCCGATAAGTCCGTGTCCAGATAGATTTCCCCAGCGTTGTTTAAAGGGAACTATTCATGTTAACCAGGCTGTGATCTTTGAGTTAGCCGTTATTCTTTACTATCGTTATTTTGGACCAAACCACGTCCACCACCAGCATCTTTCTCAACAACCGCTTTACAACAACCACCACCACCACCACCAACATCGCTCTCAACAACCGCTTCAGACCAACTGCCTTCCACCACCACAACCACACCTGCCTCTCACCAAACCACGCCATCCTACACTTCGCCAGCAACCGTCAACATCTCCCACACCACAAACATCGCCTCACCTTCGTCTCCGAAACGACGCCATCTTTGCGCAGCCGCGGCGAGTCCGCATCGAGCGGCGTCGCTGCAGGCTGACGCGGGACGTTTGCTCGTTGGATCAAGCTTGGTGATCTCGCGCACGTCCGCTTTCCGCGCAGAGGTCAGAGGTCGAGGATCGGAGCCAAACCGCGTCTCACCAGTCCTATAAAAGGACGAGCAGAGCGCCAAGCTCGCGTTCGAGTTGGGTCGAGTCGAGTTGATCGGTCGGTCTGAGTCAGTCTGGAGAGGTCGGGGAGTCGGGAGGAAGCCAGAAGCCAAGGAGCTGCGTGGAAGTCTGGCTCGTGCGGAGTCGGGAGCTTGGAGCTTGCAGTCGTGGAGAGTCCGGGCGTCGCGAAGAACCGAGCTGGAGGCGCAGCCTTGCCTGCTGTGTCGCGCGGAACCGCGCGTTCGTGTGGAGAGAGCCGGAGAGAGCTCGCCAGCCAGCGACAGGCGGTCCGAGGTGATCGGGCTTCGGCGCAGTTCGAGCATCACTGAGGGACGGACGGGTTCTTACAGAGCATCAACTCTAAGAGAGCAAAGACCCGTTCGTTCCTCTCAAACGAGTTGCCGACTGAGACCGAATCACCCGCCGCTTGCAAGGCCCGAGCTCGACCGCGGCTACGCTAGCTGCCTGGGGAAGGAGCATCGCGGTCGCCCAAGCGCGTTCGTGTGGAGAGAGCCGGAGAGAGCTCGCCTGCCACACGGAAGGCCCGAGCTCGACCGCGGCTATGCTAGCTGCCGTGGGGAGGAGCATCGCGGTCGCCCAAGCGCGTTCGTGTGGAGAGAGCCGGAGAGACTCCCTGCCACACGGAAGGCCGAGCTCGACCGCGGCTACGCTAGCTGCTTGTGGGACGGGACGTCGCGGGTCGCCCAACCAGACACAGAGGGTGCAGGTAACCTGCAACGGTCTCGTGGGACTCGTTCGGTCTGCCAAGTCCCACGCCATAAAACGCACAAGAGGTCCAGTCTGACCCCATTGCCTTTGATGGGGTCTTTTCTCTGCTTTTCTTTCGAATGAATGTTTGTGGCGCGAGTCCCGTAAGTAAAACTGTGTAAGTGACTGTACATTAATAATTACTTATAGACGGTTGTAGCGCTTTGTCTTGCCCACGTGCGGTGCCGCATTAATTGCTTGTTCTGTATCACGTGCATGTTGGTGTTTTTGAATGACTGCATGATTGTTCCTGCATACGTAGAGTAAACAAATTTGCTGGTTTAAATGTAAACCTGTTCGTTGCGTCCATTCCCCCATTGAAATGCCATCTTGTATTGCGGAATATTAGTTGGCTTTTAAATAGCCGGTAAAGTGATCGGGGCCAACGGGACTGTGCGATATTACCCGCTCGGTTATCCCAAAAGGAAGCGGGCTGCTTAAGCGGCTCGTTTCCAAGCGGTCCCGTTGAGGTACAACCTCTCGGTAACCTACCTGCGCGAATAATTAGGTAAATCGAAGATTTGGCGATCAGACCCCTGTAGCGCGCGGGTAGGGTACGGACAAGGTTGTGGTGGGATTGAAAACCCATCCGTGACTGGTTCTGACGCCATTGCAGAAGTCACGACTGGATTGTCCGTTCGGTGGGCGAACGGCTGCTATTGGTAAACGCGGTCGTTCGCACGCCGGGCGGGCACGAATACTACCAACAATAATACACATATCTCGTAAAATGCACTTAGTGCGTTAAACATAATCATCCGCTGCCGTTGCTGTGGCGTACAATTCATCTCCCTTCCGGTCGTCCAAATGTGTTTGAAAGTCAGCAGGCATACACTGCTTAAACTCTTCCACCAACATCAACTGCTTTACCTTAGAATCGTCGTCCACAACTTCCGTGGAACGACAGCACCTGTCAAACAAAGTCTCTTTTTCTTGAGCAAATTCCACAAAAGTTTCACTCTCTTTCTTCCTACAGTGCCGAAACTTCTGTCTGTACGCTTCAGGTACCAACTCATAAGCTTTCAGAATGTCAGCTTTCACCCCATCACACTCAGTACACATAACTATCGGTAATGCCGAGTAAACCTCCTGAGCCTTACCTACAAACACACCTTGCAATAACGTAGTCCAATACTCCTTAGGCCACTTGCATTGCATATGCCACTTTTTCAAATTGCAAAAAGTACTTATCGACCTCAGTTTCCTTAAAGAGTGAAACACCTTTCACCTGTCTCGTCAGGTCCCAAGCCTTTTTGACAAGTCATCCGAGGTGTTGGAATAGGCGTGCGTTCAATTCCCCTCTCTCTAGCTTCAACTCTCGTAACCTAATCTGTGCCAGCAGCTCCTGTTGCTTGAACTCCAACTCTCTGTCCCACAACTCTGATTGTCTATCTTTCCTGCAATTCTCTGTCTCACGCTTCATTCTGCATCTACAATACTCTTATCTCGAACTTTCGCAATTCCACATGATCACCCTGCATGAACTTAAACGCGGTGTCAGGCAAAAGTTTCTTTTCAACAAAATAGCTTAACACCAATGCCAAAACTTCAGCTTTTTTGAATTCGGCTTAACCTCTCTCTCTATTTCTTTCTATACACACAAACACTGCATATTAATGTCTATATATACATATACTGTATATTTATATCGATATATACTGTTGTAGGCCGGGGGTCGGTGCAAGAACGACCGCTAGGTGTGGGAGGTTTGCCGTCTCCCACCAGACTCCCGGAATTGTAGGCCGTCGCTCCGGATAATTCCGTGAGCTGGCGGGTCGCTGAACCGACCGTGGACGCCAATATCTCAACCGCGTAGCGTAGGGTCTGTTTGTCTAAAACCAATTTACCTAATTAACTACGCGATTTTCGACTACCGGGGAAACCACGCCTCGGCACGTCTTGCTCGAACGGGTCACTCTAAGGACTGCGGTAGCGTTCCAACTACTGACTACCAACTCGGTTTGGGTGCAGCCAAGCGGAAACTGCAAAGCCGTGCCGGCTATGATAGACCGATTACTGGTATGAAACCCGCTGATACTCAGACCGAACCATGCTGGACCAATACAAGAGAGGACGGAAACAGACTGGGAATATGTCTACAATTGTTTTATTTACAGTAAATAAAGACAAAAGCCAGACTTGACGCGAATATGCAATCAGGGAAATATTTACAATCAGCAAAAACCTTACTCAGTTCTACTTACAAGACGGGCTCAAACGCAGCACACACACACACACAAAAGGAAAAGAAACCAGTTCTTTATTGGACCCTCCAGCCGATGAGAGAGAGACGAGCTGGGTCAGAGTCTGTATGGGTACCTGGCCATCGGAGAAAGGGGTACCCTGTGCTGCGGCACCTGCCAATGGTCGTCGGCCTGGTCCCAGTCCACGTGGGGACTCGTGGTTCGTGGCGGAGCTCGGGTGGTGAATAGTCGGGGTCCACGGAGGGAGGTCGGGGTCGCTCTGCCCTTCCTTGTGGAGGCCAGCAGAGACGCGTTTGCCGCTCGATGACCCTCTGCTCAACCCTCGTGACAGCAAAACCAACTAAGAACTCGTAACAGCCCCTCGTAACCACTGCTCGCAACCCCAAAAAACACGACCCCCTCGCAACCCACCCGTCATTTTTATAGATCCCCTCGATAGGGAGGGCTTTGGTGAAGCCGACGTCACTGTTCGCCCCGATTGGATGGAGCTTCCATGGGTCCGCCTTCCGGGGACTTCGGACAGGCCGGAAAAACCCGTTCACTCTATTGAGACTCGCTAAAAAGGACCCCACCAGATTGAATTGGGACGCTGGGAAGTGCAAGGAACGGCTGGATATATATATAATATATATTTTTTATATTATATTTTTTATTTTTTATATTATATATTATATATTACATACACTGTTATTTATATCTATAATACATACACTGTATATTTAATATACATTAAATTTATAATATATTAATATATATATATATATATATATATATTTACATACACTTAATTATTATATTATGTATGTATATATATATACTACACTGTATATTATATCTATACATACATACACTGTATATTTATATCTATACATACATACACTGTATTTATATATATATATATATATATATATATATTTACATACACTGTATATTTATATATATATGTGTATTATTATTACATAACTGTATATTTAATCTTACAAATACATGTTAATATATTAATACACTATATATATATATTTACATATATATATATATATATATTTATATCTATATACACATATACTGTGTATTTATATCTATATTAATATACTGTGTATTTATATCTATATATAATATACTGTGTATTTATATCTATATATACATATACTGTGTATTTATATCTATATATACATATCTGTGTAATTATATATATATAATATATATATAATATATATATATACTGTGTATTTATATCAATATTACAATACTGATGTAATATATATTATTCTATATATATATATATATATATATATAATTATATATATATACTGTGTATTTATCTATATATACATATACTGTGTAATATATATTATATATTATATACTGTGTGTATTTATATAAAGCCTGGTGTTGTGCAGTGGTTGGCAGCGGCTTGGGATCCAAAGGTCCTGAGTTCAAGCCCCGTTCGGCCACTGAATTAATACACCAGGGGGTTGACTCAGCCTGTCATCCTTCCGAGGTCGGCGAAATAAGTACCAGTATACTGGGCCGGTGTATACCCCGTTAAATAGGTTCATATCCCTGTGGCGACCAGGTTGCGTCAGGAAGGGCATCCGCCTAAAACATGTGCCAAATCACTATGCGGATCATATGGATGATCCGCTGTGGACCCCTAGCGGGAGCAGCCGAAAGAAGAAGAAGACTGTGTATTTATATCTATATATACATATACTTGTATTTATATCTATATATACATATACTGTTATATATATTATTATATATACATTATATGTGCATTTATATATTATACATATATATATCTTATTATATTACTGTGTATTTATATCTATATATACTATATGTGTATTTAATCTATATATATACTGTGTATTTATATCATATATATATATACTGTGTATTTATCATTAACATATACTGTGTATATATATATACATTACTGTGCATTATATATATATATTATATATATATATATAATATATATATTACTGTGATTTTATATCTATATAATATACTGTGTATTTATTATCTATATATATACTGGTATTTTATCTATATATATACTGTGTATTTATATCTATATATAATATTACTGTGTTATTATATCTATATATACATATACTGTGTATTTATATCTATATACATATACTGTGTATTTATATCATATATATACATATACTGTGTATTTATATCTATATATACATATACTGTGTATTTATATCTATATATACAATACTGTGTATTATAATCTATATATACATATACTGTGTATTATATCGACATATATTCTGTATATTTAATATATATATATATACAAAAACTGTTTTTATACATATATGTGTTTATATATATATATATATATATATATATATATACATATGCTATACAACTACATACTGTATATTTATACAAACATAGACTGTATATTTATGTCAGGAAAAGTTTGCGAAAACCTTGTGTTTGATTTTGAGATTTTAATTTTTTAAATCAGGGAAACGCATCAAAGGCACAAAAGGTACTGCGTGTTTGTGAAAGTTATTTTCATTCTAAAACAGGAACATTGCAGACAATTCACGGCACTGAGGTAGAAATAAGGAATTAAAACAAGTTATGTACATTTTGTGAAACGAACACCCGCACGTGGGTTTTCATTAAGGGTGATCAGGAAGTCTGTGGCCAAATGTGGAAGTGGGAAAAATATATAAATTTCAAATCAGTCAAAAAGTTGAGTAAAAATTGCCAGAAAGTGACATTCAGTTCAAATTGTTTTTAAAAAATTAAAAAAAAGATGAAAAATATTATTTTAAGTCTTTCATGAATTTTATTTTATTCTTCAACATTAAGCCGTAATCTGACCGGATGTGCCTGCACAACACTCTTACTATACCTCCAAGCTGTCTAGCCTGGGTTTGAATTTGGTGCAGCTGCAAACTGTACTCCAGGATTTCACTGGCAGGGTGACCCATCAATGTGTGCTGTCCCTCAGGTGGCCGTTAAACTGGGCGTCCCAGCTGCCGGATTAGTTGGTGGACATTAAAAATCCCGCAGCGTTCTCCGCGAAGAGTATTTGAGTTATCTCCCGGCACTTGAACAAATCACTCATTCTTCCCACCTTTTACGAATGAAATGGACAAACAACCATCGGTTGGCAATACCTGTGCAGGATTTGATTTAGGCCTATAAAGGCCTCCTCCTGTGTTCAAGTTGTTGATTCGCTAAGAGAACACATTTATTTATTTATTTATTAACGTTCACCTGCCGAGTTTCTATCCGTCTGTGCACATTGTGTTTTCACCTGATCCAAAGGAGAGGGTCTTGCATTTGGGTCCGTTTGTTTGTTTGTCTGTCTGTTTGTTGTTTGTCTGCACAGAACTTTCGTGTTTTTTCTCCGCAACCGCTTGTCGGATTGAGACAAAATTTTGACCATTGGTGTGACTACTCATGTATAATATATTATGATAATTATGACGTCATAATATATATATATATATCTTTGGTGTGGTCACGTGGTGTGGCAGCCATATTGGAAAAACGGAAACATTTTGACCTCTGTATCTCTGAAACCGCACCAAGGAAAAAATTGAAACTTGGCACGTAGCAAGTACTCCTCATGGGGGAATGAGCTTGATTTTTCATGAGGTCATAGGTGCCCTCATTATGACGTCATAATTGCATCTGTAGAACACCACATCCGATCAGTATGAAAATTTTGAGGGTCATCTCGGGATAAAATTTTAATTCCGTCATCCGTCACGTGATTCGACAGCGATATTGTAAAAAAAAAAACAAATAAAAAAAAACCTTCAAAAATCTTCTCTTAAGTGGCCTAACAAATTGAGGCTGAAACTTTACACGTATGACCACCTGTCCATGAGGAACAAAAGGTTCACACATATGATATCATAGGTCACAAGGTTGGCAATCATATTACCTTTAAACCTATAAAATACACCACTCAAAAAAAGTCCTGGCGAGGGTCTGCAATCTCTGATTGCTCTTTTTCTTGTTAGTTACTAGCTTTCCGAAACATCTCAACCGAACTTTCCTGCACATCTTTAGCGTTTTATAAAGTGAATAAATTACTGTGATGTCATACAGTGTACTGCTAAATTTGTCAGGCTTGTTTCGAGCAGACAACCTTTCTTTAGTCATTTGTGGACAACCTTACGTGTCAAATCTGTGGCTTTGACAAAAATGTTCAAATCTATCTCATAACGGAAAAGTCCTTGGATCCCAAAGTTTCTTTTCAAATTTCTTTTAAAATACCAAACGATTTTATCACAAAAGTTTCGCCGATGATTGACACCAACAAGGTATGACGTCAAAAATAGCGCTTGTGTGAATTATGGATTTGTATTCATGAGATGATTTTTTTTTGTACAAATTCATTCATAAACTTCACATACACAACACATGCAAGGAGCTTTTAAGGGTCGAACATTCATTCGTTCATTGGAGAGAATTATAAAGTAATAGTGGACGCTTGATTAAGTAAATAAAGCTGTCCGTGAGTCTGTGACGTCACAAAGCGTGTCGTGGGGCACTCAGGGAGCGGAGCGATTGTTCGGGGACATCGGATCGACGCACCGAGCCAACCTGCCCCGTCCACTGACCCTCCCCGCGGCCAGCAATTACGCCGCATTAATTGATGGCGCGACCCGGGTTGTATCGGCTAAATGAAACGCTTGTCTTTCGGGCCGGTCCCTGCAGGCTGTGTTTGGGATATGGAAACGTGTTGGAGTCATGTCGGGAGGGGAGAGGACGATTCGGAGGGCTGGGGAGGATCGAGGGGGGGGGAGGAAGAGTCCGATCGTTGTGTAATGTATATTTATGGGACACCAGTCACACCACCATCACCATCGACGGTGTATTCGATCAAACGAGTGTTCCAATGTCACAATGAGGGACTGAACTTCAAAATAAACAAGTTACACAAACACCCCTTTAAGCTGTCGAACCTGGGTTGGAATCCCAACCCATCTATAAACTGTCATCCCTGTGTTTCACCGGCGAGATGATTCATCAATGTGTGTGCCGTCCCTCGGATGGACGTTATAGTCGGTGCACATGAAAGATCCTATACAGTGTCCGACGTGAAGGGAAGGCGAGTTATCGCCGGCATCCTGAACAAATGACTAATTCCTGCCTGAACCAGCTAACTTTGAACATTCGAACGTCAGGCCTGACCAACCGGTTCGTGAAAGACTTGGGCTAAAAATTTCCCCCTGGCCAACCCGCCAAGAAGGGAACAATTGTGATGAATGATGAGGACGAGAAGAGGTAGTTTAATGAATTATTATATGCAAAAATATGCAGATACAGTCGGATATATATATATATCTATCTATCTATCTATATCTATACGTATATATATATATATTATATATATTATATATATAATTATCTATATTACATATATATATAATATATATATATATATATATATATATATATATATATATATTCTATATTTATCTATCTATATCTATATATTATATACATATATATGCATTTTACATATATATGCACATATATACATATATACATATATACACTATATACATTATACATATATAATATATACATACATATATACATTATACATTACATATATATATATATATACATATATATAGACATTTATGCATATATATGCACATATTATACATGTATACATATCTACATTTATACATATACAATTATACATTATATATACATTTATACATACAGTATATATATAATATATATAATATATACTATATATATATATACATATATACATATACACATATTATACATATATATTATGTATATATATTATTACACATATATATATAATTATATATACATATATATTGCATATATATATTTCCACATGTATATATATATATATACTTCACATATATAATATATATATATATATACAGTATATGTATTATTTTTGCGTGAGTGCCAGAGGAGAGGGGACAGGTAGTGTAGAGTGTGATGTGATTTGTTGATTGTCCATATATAATGTAAATAATAAATAATTGAGTTTAGAGAAGGTGTGTTCTCCTGGACTAGATCATTGCCAAAGGAATGTGCACCGAATGGGCGTCGATGAGAAGCCGTTTACATGCTAACACTGCCGGCAGGGTTTCAATCTCATCCCATTGTCTTGTCCGCGTTGCACCTGTTCACCGAAAGGAGGAGACCATCCTCGGCTTGAGCACAGCAATGACCTCCATCCATTGTTTTGAGGCACCTGGACAAACATTGACACAAGGGGATCGTTGCATGCCATTCTCATCTCATAAAATGCATCACACCTTCAACAAGGGACCATGGGGGCGCAATGACGTCATGGTCACAAGATGGGTGGAGAAGACACGTGACGATGTGGAAGCTACTAGATAGTTCTGGAAAACGAAAACAAAAGAATCATATTCCTGAAGCCAGGTGGGACGTTGGATTGGCTGGTACTGCTTTGACACGGGAATTATTCTACTCAAGATGGAGGCAAAGTTTTGGAGTGTGAGGCGGGATGGCGTCATTGGGTGAGGTGTGCCCGTGCCGCTGATGCAGTGCCCCCTAGGCTGGGGCAGGAATTTGTAAAATTTGTAATTTGCTCAACTGACATTGAGGTAAAGGTTGGATTAAACAATCAAAGGAATGAAAGAACAGCTTGGAACATGTCTTTCAATCCTCAGAAATCCAACATACACACTCTCTCCGAAAGGACCATTCCGCAAATCATCCGTTCTACTTTCTCAACAAACCTCTCATATAAGTTCAATCACTCAAACTCTTGGGTCTCACTCTCTGTCATGATCTCTCATGGGAAAGCCACATTTCAAAATTGGCTTCCAAAGCCACACGCCGACTGGGTATCCGACGTCGTGTAAAATCCTTCCTTGGCACACCTGAGCCCTGACCCACCTACAAGGCTTTCATCCGCAGCTTGATGGAGTACTGCTCTCTCCTCTGGGCTGGCTCCCCTGCCTCACATCTTGTCCAGCTTGACACCATGGAAACCAAGGCCTTCAAGATAATTTGATCATCCGCTCATCGTTACCTGCATCCATTATTTGTCCCTCTCCGTCGATTTCTCTCTCCACCCTGCTGTTGGTATTTCCCCCTTTTGCTGTTCCTTTTGGTACGTTTAGTCCAATCCGTCCTGTGTTTTAGCTCTTCCATTGGCCGAGACCATGTATAAATATAATAGGGGCAATACCCTGGGCACTCCCCTGGGAGAATCACCAGACTGAGGAGAAAGTCAATGTGAGACAGAATCAGCAAAATGTACCAATGAACCAACGTTATTGCAAATATCTATTTTTGGGGGGCAACACCCCCTGTATATCCCCATCGACCCCAATTTTTCAAATAGCGTGAACAAACTTTGGTACATCATGGATGATGAAGGTTGTGGTCAAGTTTCATTGAAATTGCGTGTGTAGTTGCAGAGAAGAAAGCAAATACATATTTTGGGGGACCACCCACCCACCCCATACATCCCCTGAGGGACCGATATTTTTGAATGCCGTGTACAAACTTTTGGTACATACCGGATGATGAAGGTTCTGGTCAAATTTCATCAAAATCTTGTGTGTAGTTTCAGAGAAGAAGTTGCAAGTGTTTGTAGATGGACAGACAGACAGACGGACGAATGGAACGATGATGCGCCATCCCACAACCTCCCTGGAACAGGGTTCCCGCAAGTTAAAAAAACGAGAGAGAGAGACAGACACACAGACACAGACACAGACACAGAGAGAGAGAGAGAGAGAGAGAGAGAGAGAGAGAGAGAGAGAGAGAGAGAGAGAGAGAGAGAGAGAGAGAGAGAGAGAGAGAGAGAGAGAGAGAGAGAGAGCAATGTAAAAGTAAGAGGATTGTGTTCAATACTTTGGTAGGGTTAATGGGGGTAGAGAATATTGCGATAGAGGCGGGTATGACATGAGTTAGGTGTGCGATACCTGCTGGATGCCCTCAGTCAGAGAATTGGATGAAACAGCCCCAGGCAGGCGATTCCATAAACAGGAGAAAAGCGAAACAAATGAGTTAATGTATGGGGTAGGCCTGGATTTTAGGAGTTTAACCAGCATTGGGTGTTTAACCAGGATTGGAAGTTTCATTGGGATTGGGAGTTTAACTAGGATTGGGAGTTCAACTCGGATGAGAAGTTTAACTCGGATTAGAAGTAACTCAGATTGGGAGTTTACCCAGGATTTGCGAGTGTACCAAGGATTGGGATTTAAGCAAGACTGGGAATTTATCCAGGATTGTGAGTTTAAGCAGGACTAAAAACTTACCCAGGATTGGGAGTTTAACCATGATTGAGAATTTACCCATGATTGGGAGAATCACCAGGATTGGGAGATTCACCAAGATTGGGAGTTTAATGAGGATTGGGAGTTTCCCTCGAATTGGGAATTTAAACAGGATTGGGAGTTTAACCAGAAATGGAAGTTTAACTCAGATTGGAAGTTTAACCAGGAATAGAAGTTTCACTCAGATTGGAAGTTTAACCAGGAATGGAAGTTTAACTCGGATTGGGAGTTTAACCAGGATTTGGAGTCTAACCAGGATTTGGAGTCTAACCAGGATTTGGGAGTTTAACCATGATTTGGAAGTGTATCCACAATTGGAATTTAAGCATGACTGGGAATTTACCCAGGATTTGGAGTTTAAGCAGGACTGCGAATTTTCCCAGGTTTGGGAGTTTAACCAGGATTTGGGAGTGTATCCACAATTGGAATTTACCCACGATTGGGAGTTTTACTCGGATTCAGAGTTTAATCAGGAATAGAAGTTTAACTCGGATTGGAAGTTTAACCAAGATTTGGAGTCTAACCAGGATTTTGAGTTTAACTAGGATTTGGAAGTGTACCCAGGTTTGGGAGTTTAACCAGGATTTTGGAGTTTAACCAGGATTTGAAAGTGTATCCACAATTGGAATTTTAGCATGACTGGGAATTTACCCAGGATTAGGAGTTTAAGCAGGAGTGTGAATTTACCCAGGATTTTGGAGTTTAACCAGGATTTGCGAGTTTAACCATGATTTGGAAGTGTATCCACAATTGGAATTTAAGCATGACTGGGAATTTACCCAGGATTGGGAGTTTAAGCAGGACTGCGAATTTTCCCAGGATTTGGGAGTTTAGCCAGGATTTTGGAGTTTAACCAGGATTTGGAAGTGTATCCACAATTGGAATTTTAGCATGACTGGGAATTTACCCAGGATTTGGAGTTTAAGCAGGACTGCGAATTCACCCAGGATTTTGGAGTTTCACCAGGATTTTGAAGTGTATCCTCAATTGGAATTGAAGCACGACTGGAAATTTACCCAGGATTGGGAGTTTCACCAGGACTTTGAATTTAACCACGATTGGGAGTTTAACAATGATTGGGAGTGTACCCATGATTGGAAGTTTAACCAGGATTGTGAGTTTAACCAAGATTTAGGAATTTACCCAAGATTGGGATTTAAGCAGGCATGGTAATTTACCCAGGATTGGGAGTTTAACCAGGATTGGGAGCTTAACTAGGATTGGGAGCTTAACTAGGATTGGGAGATTAACTAGGATTGGGAGATTAACTAGGATTGGGAGATTGACCAGGATTGGGAGATTAACTCGGAATATAAGTTTAACTAGGATTGGGAGTTTCACTCGGATTGGGAGTTTCACGAGGATTGGGAGTTTAGCCAGGAGTGGGAGATTAACCAGGATTGGGAGATAAACTGGGAATATAAGTTTAACTAGGATTGAGAGTTTAAGCTGAACTGGAAATTTACTCATGATTGAGAGTTTTACCATGATTGGAAATTTACCCAGGATGATGTAACTGCAACTTGGTGGAGTGGGTTGGAGGGCTGAGAGTGCAGCGGGAGCTTCATCGGAAGGTGTTTAAAAAAATAGGGGCAATACTCCTGGGCGCTCACCTGGTGGAATAATGATACTGAGGAGGAAGTCAAAGTGGGACGGAATAAGCAAAATGTGCCAATGAACAAATCTTATTGCAAATACCTATTTTGGGGGGCAAACCCCCACCCCTGCAAATCCCCTTCCACCCCGATTTTAAAAATAGTGTGAACAAACTTTGGTAGATCACGGGTGATGAAGGTTGTGGTCAACCGACATTGAATTTGAGTGTATAGTTTCAGAGAAGAAAGCAAATACATATTTTGGGGGGCAACTCCCCCCCCCCATACACTCCCTCTGTAGACCCCCTCAGACCCAAAGTTTTTTTTAATGCCATGAACAAACTTTGGTACAACATTGGTGATGAAGGTTGTGGTCAAGTTTCATCAGAATTGCATGTGTAGTTTCTGAGAAGAAAGCAAATTCCAATTTTTGGGGGGCAACCTTCATGAACCCCATTAGGGCTCGATTTGTTTTTTAATGCCATGAACAATCTTTGGAACATACAGGGTGATTTAAGGTCATGGTAAAGTTTCAGAGAAGAAGTTGCAAGTGTTTGCTGATGGACGGACAGACGGACGGACGGATGGAAGGACAGACTGACAGACGGACGATGCGCCATCCCATAAGCTCCCTGGAACTACGTTTCAGGTGAGCGAAAAAAGAAAATAGGGCACCTACCTGTTGCGGATGAAAGTAATCTTCTTCTTCTTTCATGTGCAACTTAGGCTGCGGGGTAGCATCATTGCCCGAAAGGCTGATGTTGGCTTAACGGTTAAGGTGGGTAGCAATTAACATATAAGGGTTTTGAGTTTGAGCCCCTTTTGACCATTGAGTTAACACCAGGTCGGTTGACTCAGCCTGTCATCCTTCTGAGGTCGGCAAAATGAGTACCTGCTTACAGGTAGCATGAGCACTGCATCAGCGGCACAGCAACCAGCAGAAAATGATGCAACCAGCAGCCACAGGCTGCATACCAAACAACTACAAAAACAACATTGCCCAAGTATGTGGCTGTGCCGCTGATGCAGATATTGGTTGTAAAGTGTGATAATGTGAAAGAACGTGTCCAGGTGGTTCAAAGGTGTGATAAGTACCAAAAGTAAGGGAGCAGGTGTTGTCACAGCAGCCAAGGAGTTGGTGCATGGCCACAAGATGGTTGGAGAGGCATTCCCTGTTCGATCCGCTGTGATTGGTGAACGCTTGTTCTCCTGGATTGATTCATCATGAAATATTCAGCCAAAGTGTGCCATCACTTTGATTTTAATGAGAACACAAATTAATGATGTAAATGGACACTCATGGGCGTCGGTTTTGTTGGAATTGGTTTTGAGATTGAAATGGCAGCATTAAATATGGATAAGCACACATCGAGATCATTTTGGGGGGGGGAATCTGACAGTTGATTACTGATTCAATTAAAGCCCAATTAAGTATTTGGAAAGATAATTAAAATCGAGCTGAGAGTCCATGATCGAGAGCTTATGCTTGGCTTCACCTTTGGAGGTTTGTTAATTGGTTTAAAGGTAAGTTAAGGGATGCAGAGAAAACCCTGTGGGGGAATGACGTTCGTGTATGCATGTAAAGGTGTTGGTGATTGAACAAATGCTAATCATGGAAGGAATTAACCCAATGCAAGGATGTCAATGATTGGTATCATTCATCCATCAGACCTGCCAATCACAGGCCACGGTTCAGTTGTGTTGAGATTTTGGAATTGGGGATTTTAAAGGGAAGTTTGGTGAAGCTGATGAAGAGCATCATCTCCTGCTGTGCAAATTTTTACCCAATGTTCACAAAGCAAAGGGGGGGGGGGAGTTTAGCAGTTGGGTCACTTTGTCTCTGTCTGTCTGTCTGTCTGTGCATCTGTCTGCAAGCATCAGTTTTCGATCAAGGTTATTATTACAACTTAATTCTAATTGAATGTTATATTTTGAACACAAATCAGAAAACGAACCTGCAGTTTAGCAGTCCTTTGGATCTGAATTCGTCCTGATTGTACATGTAGAGAAGTGAGATAATTTTTACCTTCAACGTGTAGCACGTCGACAAGAGCTCCGCGTGGTGGTAGTGCTTGTTGTTTTGTTGTTGTTGTTGGGGTCGATTTTTCAAATGTGCACCCATTGGTCAGACAGCTGCCGGACCCCTCCCACATTTTTCACTCAACTCCACTCACCATGGCACCCATACAAAATAATATGGCCGCCATATTGGTTTTCTGGACGTGCCATATACATAGAAATATGTATATATTATATATTATATTACACACTGATGAGCCAAAACATTATGACCACCTGCCTCATATGCTGTTGGTCCTGCGTGTGCCCAAAACAGCGCGACCCGCCAGGCATGGACTCTACAAGACCCCTGAAGGTGTCCTGTGGTATCTGGCACCAAAACATTAGCAGCAGATCCTTCAAGTCCTGTACGTTGCGAGGTGGAGCCGCCGTGGATCGGAATTGTCGTCCAGCACATTCCCACGGATGCTCAATCAGATTGAGATCAGGAGAATTTGGAGGCCAGGGCAACACCGTGAACACTTCATCATGATCCTCAAACCATTCCCGAACAATGTGTGCAGTGTGGCAGGGCGCATTATCCTTGCTGAAAGAGGTCACTGCCATCAGGGAATACCATTGCCATGAAGGGGTGTACCTGTTCTGCAACGATGTTTAGGTAGGTGACACGTGTCAAATTGACGTCCACATGAATGGCCGGACCCAGGGTTTCCCAACAGAACATTGCCCAGAGCATCACACTCCCTCCACTGGCTTGTCGTCTTCCCACAATGCACCTTGGGCCATCACTTCCCCAGGTAAACGGCGCACACTTACACGGCTCCACGTGATCTAAAATAAAACGGGACTCATCGGACCAGGCGACCTTCTTCCACTGCTCCAAGGTCCAGTTCAGACACTCGCGTGCCCATTGTAGGTGCTTTCGACGGTGGACAGGGGTCATCATGGCCCTCTGACCGGTCTGGGGCTACGCAGCCCATACGCAGCAGGGTGCGATGCACTGTGGATTGTGACAACTTTCTTCCCGTGACCACCATTAAAATTTTCTGTGACTTGTGTCACAGTAGACCTTCTGTCAGTTCGGACCAGAGAGGATAGCCTTTGTTTCCCTCACGCATCGATGAGCCTTGGGCACCCAACACCCTGTCACCGGTTTGTCCCTCCTCGGACCACTGTCGGTAGGTACTCACCACTGCTGACGGGAGCACCCCACAAGCCTTGCCGTTTCAGAGATGCTCTGACCCAGTTGTCTGGCCATACAATTTGGCCCTTGTCAAAGTCGCTCAGTGCTTTACTCCTCCCCTTTCTCCTGCATCAACACATCAACTTCAAGAACTGACTGTTCAATAACTGCCTAATATATCCCACCCCTTGACAGGTGCCACTGTAACAAGATAATCAGTTATTCACTTCACCTGTCAGTGGTCATAATGTTTTGGCTCATCAGTGAATATATACATACATATAATTACATTATATTATTTATATATATATATATATATATATATATATATATATATATATATATATATATATATATATATTATTACCGGGCGTAGTGGCGTGCGCCTGTAATCCGGCTACTCAGAGGCTTGGGTTGGAGGATCGCTTGAGGACGGGTGCTCTGCGCTGGCCCGCGCTATGAAAGGATGTAGGGCAGTCCGGAATCATGGTGAAACCCAATCCTTATCCCTGTGTCGTTAGAGGCGACCAGGGTTGCGTCAGGAAGGGCATCCGGCGTAAAACCTATGCCAAATCAGTATGCGGATCATAACGGATGATCTGCTGTGGCGACCCTCAGGGGAGCAGCCGAAAGATGAACAACAACATATATATATATATATATATATATTATAATATATATATATATATATATATATATAATATCCCAGCCACTGTGGTTGCACAAGTTAGCACTCTCAGCGCCGGTCCCAAGCACGGATAAACGGAGAGGTTGCATCAGGAAGGGCATCCGGTTGTAAAACCTGTGCCAAATCAATATGCGGATCATAAACCGGATTTCCATACCAGATCGGTCGAGCCCGGGTTACCAACGACCGCCACCGGTACTGTTGTCAGCAGGGTACCAGTGGAAATTGTGCTACTGCTGGGCGAAAGAGAAGGAGAGGGGAAGGCGGGTCCAGAGGCAGTGGGAGAGGAGGAAGGGTAGAAGTGTGGAGGTGAGAGTTGGAACTTTGATGTTGGGACTATGACTGGCAAAGGGTGAGAGTTGGCTGATATGATGGAGAGAAGAAAAGTGGATATACTGTGTGTACAAGAGACCAAGTGGATGGGGAGTAAGACTAGGAGCATTGGAGGTGGTTTAAAACTGTCTACCATGGTGTGGATGGGAGGAAATGGTGTCGGGGTAATCCTGAAGGAGGATTATGTCAAGAGGGTATTGGAGGTGAGGAGAGTGTCTGACCGAGTGATGAGTGTGAAGTTGGAAATTGAAGGGTGATGATTGAATGTGCATCAAGTGATATGCACCGCAAGTGGGGTGTGAGATGGAGGAGAAAGAACATTTCTGGAGTGAGTTGGATGAAGTGGTGGAGAGTGTATCCAAGGAAGAAAGAGTGGCGATTGGAGCGGATTTCAATGGGCATGTTGGGGAAGGGAATAGAGATGATGAGGAGGTGATGGG